>QNGE01007782.1:4968-18428 GCA_008508345.1 Paragonimus westermani
CCTGAGGGCTTATCAGTCTCCAATGAATCTTTTGATCTCTAAATGATGAAGACGGGTTTTGGCTTAGCAGTGCAGTGTTTTTTGAACACACTGATGCAGACATTAAACAGCAAGTGTGATAGCAGTTCTCTCTACGTAACTCCATGACGCAGATGACTCAGTTCGTCTTGAACTAAAACAGCTGCAATACTATAGCAAACCTTGGCATATAAATCAATGGCTCCACGTAAGAATGAATAAGGTAAGACAATAGTGCTTTATCTGGATATGCTGATGCAAACAGAAGCAATGCGCCGATGGACTCTATGAGAGTGCTGAATTCATGGTCGCTTCCATTTGTCCATTCACTGACAGAAGTTGATTGATCGAGTGTCTGATTTGAGCAACCGAGTTGTCTAAGACAAGTATGCGGAATTTTGGAGCAAACTGCTCAATCGAAACGTAAACTTCAAATGCACTGTCATTGTCTAGTGCAGCTCAAAGAATCGGTGCTTAGATTTTCTCAATTTTGTCGCATAGTATTTGACAGTATGGTACACCAGTCATGCACGGTACATTACTATTACGAAGAAATTATTGCGAATCTTTGCTACCGGAAGGACCTCCGTTGTCGTAACCACATTTTAGTTATTCTACCTGCCACAACCAGTGATAGAATGTTGGCTATTATGAGTTGCGAGTTAGCATGTGGCACGGGCCACAAATGCAAGTTCACCAAATCAATCCATCTGTAATCGTTGTCATACACTTTCTTGTCCACGCCAAACGTGTTTTGGTGCAAGAGGGTTGGTTCGTTGACATTGTTGACTCACTTCACGTGACTTTAGAATCGTGTAAGCGGTAAACCAATATCCGGCCGCTAGCAGCAACATGGGATTCATGCAGTTCTTCAATCGACTGTCTTTGCGCATTGTGTGGAAAGGTTATTCGAGAGACCTAGAAAATATAACCACTACCTAAATATAGTTTATTCTTTCGAACTGTAAATGGTTTCAACTGAGCAAGAATTCCCAGAGGCCTCCCACCTCTCGGTAACTGACTCGTTTTTAAAAGTATTAGATCACGATACGTCAGCTATCTTATACGCCCGCTGCGGACAGGGTCTACGCCCAAGTGACGCAAGAGGCCCACAAGTTCCGGTGATTCCCTCGTTGTTGCCGTTGAGTTGGCTACAGAACGACGATCCGAAACATCAGCCCCGGTGTCAGCGACTTCAAAGACGCAGTAGAGTAGTAGTGACAATTAAAAGTAAACCTCACCTGAGCAAACATACTTGATTCGTCCCTCCTTGTGTGTTTATGCTAACAATGGCTTGCAGTGCGTATGATTTTCAAACTGTAGTCCCCAGTCATATTGATGAAAACGTGTGAACCCAGCGGTAACGTGGCAAATGTCCCAAAAGTTGACTGAGTTCAGCCCCGTGCTTATATTCCGAAAAGACCAGTTTCGCAGTGCATATGTGACAGGCTTTCCACAGTTTGTCGATGCGGACGAAATGACCACCTTGTTGTGAAACTTTGGCTGATAGAGGAGTCTTACTTTCTCCTGCGAGAAGTGGATACCAAAGGAGTTCATACGAATCACAACCTGGAAGCAAAGGACCTGTCGGTATGCAGCCCGGAATATCCTAGGATTAATGGGGGTGTAAGAGCGGCTGGGGTACAATAGGCGTTTTGATGACTGACGGAAACTGGCAGACCATTCAGTAGTAACACGTGAACATGCTGGATGAACCGGAATGTAGAAGGTTGTTGCGATATCTTTATGGTAACTCGGTGGGTTTGTAATGAACATTCGGAAGTGGATGCAAGATGAGCCGACTATTCGATAGGCAATATACACTGGAACTTTCCAGGGTTAAGTATGTCGATCTTGAATACCACACCGGTGAATAGCATTCCTTGTCATATTACTTACTGGTGGTTGTCTCATTCGGTAATCAGTAAACCTAGCGTATATCCGTCTCCGTACGTCGCAAACTATCAAGGAGTGAGGTGTTTGAATGAATGCCACTTGTGGCCTCCATTTTAAGCCGTGGGTGGACACGATGAATATCGGAAGGCTAGATGCCCCTGCTTGTGTCGTATAAGGGCCGACTGTGTGCGTACTCCAAATTCACATCAAATTATGCAGTCATACAACTTTGCGTGTGGCGGCATGTGATGGTCACAATTATTACATATTGAAAAATGGAACAAGTTTACAACCCTCGATGTGATGGATGAAGTTTCTGCCAAGATCAATTTGCTCCAGTTACAGAACGCGAGAAACAAAAATGATGTGCACACATTTAGCCCACATTCACTTGTTGATCTCGAGTTATATTTAGCAATTCAGATCTGGTTTGGTCAGTTTTTTAACACATTGATTTTGTTATAAACTAGGAGAATGTAACAAATCGTAGTAATATTAATGTTCTGTGAGCGTCGGAAACAGGTGCTGAACTGTTTTTCACATCACTAAACAGGGGCGTCGTCATTGCCATCCAAAAGATGTTTGATTACACTCACGCGATGATATCAATTCCTTTAAGTGATTGGAAATTTAGGAGGGTGGAGAACAGTAAACCTAGCTAGTCGAAAGTCCGATTACTAAGACCATAAAACGACAAATGCAGGATGACCATATCACGTACATGCAGTTTGCTCAAGTGGGATCAATCGGGTCGATTATGTCAAGTTTGTGTCGTCTCCAAATATTTTCAAAATCAAAAGTGCAACTCACTAGCTCAGACGATTAAAAAAATGACCCAAAAATACTTCATCCTGTGACCAAACAATCTTTTCAAGAATTTCAAGTTCAAACATTCTTTGAAGCATATTACTGGCAATCACCGGCACATGTGATACCTCGGTGTAACTTCCTTATTCACAACCGTTACATTAGTGTCGACAATCAGTCCAGTAGCCAACCTTGATTCACTTTTGTGAGAAGATATTTTTGTTGTGTTCACAAGCAATAACATTGTGAAAGTTTTAATGTTACAGTTTTTCATTTGTTGAACATCCATCCTGAAGATGCACAAAACTATCTTCGACTTCATTGACGTCGTTTGGAACACAGCAAAGATGATAGTATTAGCTAAGCCTCATTGAACCGTCAACAAACAGGCAAGTCTCAAACAGCTGGCCGTTAACCAGATCATACGGTAATATGAAAGAGGAACCCTTGTTTCTCGCAAACATAAGTGTAGCGTGCTGTTGCTTAGTGAACTTTTGTTCACTGTTCCTGATCACTTTCCCCAAGACTGTCGGGTGAAAGAGCAAGTCCAAGTTCCAAAATCAAATCCATATTACTGTGCGAAAGACTCAATTGGACAGGAGCCCGGTATCGCGGTTTCTGACCACCACTATTCTGCTTATTTGTTTTCAGTTGCCTGTAGAGCACCTGCTTTGGTAGACTGTCAGTTAACCATCCTACCACACCCAAATATGTACGCACAAAATATTTTCATTTGACCCAATACGTCCACTGTATTCCAGACTACAATAATTACCAGTGTAGATTCTCCAATCAATGACAATTTCAGGGTTAGATTCCGTTCTTGATTAACTGTTGGATTTCGACAAGCGCTTGATTGGCTTTCTGTGACAAGCAAAACTGACGAAACTTCTTCGGAATTTCGTATGGTGGGCCCGCGCGTTCTATGAAGTTTCGACAAAGCGGCTGTAGAATTGAACGTGACCAATAAATTGTCGTAGCGCCCCCTTTGATGTTGTAATCGAAATAGCCTCAATCGTCAACAGTCGTTCGAGTAGTGGTTGGACGTCACTGTGATCGACATTGTGACCGATTAATACTACAGTTTGCTTTGCCAGTTGTGACTTTGGATTAATTATGCATAGGCTGACGCGCCAAATATTTCACAACAAAGCTGGAACGCGCATGTATATTCTGACTCAGCTCGAGCTGTGGGTAACGACATAGTCCCTATAGGCAATAGTAGTGCTCATTTCGTCCATTACCTTCAAAATCAGTCATCTGAACTTGAAAGCGGTACACGACAGTCCATACAACATACATTTGAGACGGCACTGCTTTTCTCCCCAACGTCGGAGCTGTTTCACTTCGGTTCGATTGTTCAACGGGAACCTGTCAATATCCCAACCACAAGTCCAAAATCGTGATCATGATGACGTTCTGTATAACCGTCAAAGATCTCTGCCACCGCTGGGACTGATACGACTTCACTGACCGTAATCGCTGTGAACCGTCTGAGGTCGACACAGGGTCAAAATTTTCCATTTGAATTCTTCACCAACAAGACGGGAGAATTGAACGGGCTAACGGCCTCTTCGCTGAGTTCTCCCCTCAGCACCTCCTTCGTTTGTCATTCAATTTCCGACTCCAGGTGTATCGGAGTTACTCTGGGACCAAGTGGTCGAAGCCGCTTTTATGCTCACATCGGTCATATCAGGCATACCGGTTTTGATTTGTAGTTAAAAACTTCATATCTACGTATCACTTCATTTAGTAGCCGGCAGTGTCAAGTTGATTTAGCTCTGGGTGCGTTCGCGTTAATTGTCCAAGCTGGGGTTTACGCTTTCTCATGAAGAGAACCATCCCTAGTTCGTTACAAGTTTTTCCTGCTTCAGATCAATACTGAGCTAAGCAGGGTAACAAAAATCCGCTCTTAGTATAGTCTGACGTGTGACAGGGGAAAATGACAAAAGGTTTTCGACTACGTGACTCTCCTATTTCTGCGGTCATGGGATTTCCATCCACCAATCCTTATCACGATCCAAATCATTGGGAGCCGAGAATGCGGATTGTGCAAGGGTTGTTTATTCAGAAAACCACACGAATTATATACTTACACTTGGTAACATACAAATCCACTCACAGTTACCACGAACAGCAACGCTCAGTTCCTGTGTGCATAGAGAGCCACTTCAACGACACTTCTCGTGTTTTTCCAGCGGCTGCTTTGATGCCGGAATCCACGCTCGTGCCTTGATGATGATGAGTTGTGGAGTGAGTAATATGGCTCGATTGCTGGTCCTCACTATATAGGAATAATGCGAATTGCGTTTTCTTGACAAATCTGGTTCTCCAGTCTCATAAACAGACACCTTAACGGAACAGATAAAAAAACGGCTTTCGGTCCACAAATTGACTCCACAACCTATCATATGTTTGAGCAGTAAGGGGGATACGAGATGCAGCTACATGTACCAGCCTTCCGTGAAAACCAGCGTCAATACCGTTTTTCAAATTTTGGTCCACAATAACGGACTGTAAGTGAGTCCCAAACTCGGAGGTTGATAGAGTTGATTACTGGAATCAACAAAATAAAACAAACATACAAACGGTAATCGTCTGCTGACTCGTCTAGCGCTGAGTGGTACCTCGTACATTTCTGCCAACCTTGATCACGAATATTCGTTTGATTTGGCGCCTAGTTTCGGGAAGAAAACTGTCGATGATACATTTGAAACAGATCGGCGGTTAGAGTGTTAACACTAGCGAAAATGGCGGTAATACAAAACAAAAGTACGCTTCCGTCGATTTCCATAGATAAGATGTAGTATGGAGACACATAATAAAAAGCCAGCATGCATGTCTTGTGCAACATGGGACATTCCAGTTTGTCCAGTTACGCATTGTTATGATAACCAAACTGCATTTTGTGATCAATTGCGACACTTTTGCATTGTTTCGAATTGCACAGAGCAAATGCAAATACTGTTGGCGGCGTCCGACTGAGATTAGCTTGTCACAATATGCGAAATCAAAGGACGTCTGCACCCAACACTGACCACAAGTATTTCGCACTGCACAACACGTGGTCTCACTTATACATCGCATACCCATTGTTAGCCTGAAAGGTAAAGACCAGGAAGCGTGACAGTTGGATACTTGCGTCTAGTCGACCAGACCAATATGAAGGGAAAGCAATCGTCTTTCGGAAAAATTGACTTCAATGGTACGATCTGGTCTGGTGAGGGAATATTGAAAGTATGGTGAGCGGAGGTGATGAGCAAAAAGGTAAAGTTGGAAAGAGAGTCGGAGAAAGCATCGTACAGCGCATCAGCGAAGCCGAAGAGAGGAATCAGTGTGGTGCTATAAGAGCCCATGTTTCCGCAAGGTCGACCGACTTATTCAGGAAGTGACAGCGGTTGCTGGCTCTCAACAGCGAAAACAAAGATGCGAATGGCATAGCCAACCTAAGAGTAATGTACACGACCTCTTCCCGTCGATGGCGTACTATGAATTCTAATTACCCGAGAGGATCATCGTATTCGCAATCGTATCCATCAAAACGAAATAGTCGCGGAACCACCACAACTTAAGGTATCTCCAGTTTCCTTGCGTATTGCGGGCTTCAGTTAAAAGCCTTGCAATTGTTGTCTACTGAACCCATACGCGCAGAGATTTTACCCACCTAGGTCGCTCTGCTCAAAGCTAGGTTATCTCCGGATACGAAGCCAAGATTACAGCGCAAAAGACTTGCTTAAATAACATTCCGGTAACTCAGTTCCTGGTAACCAAGATGTCCCTTACCTGTTTTCACTTGATCGTACGACATGCGCCCTGGAATCCGGCGTGCTCACACGGCAAGGACGTGTCACGGACAACAAAATTGAATGACCGTCATAATCGCTCCATTCCCATCCGTGTTCACTAGCCGATGTACCTTAGTGGTCGGAGCCACGTCAGACCACTGACTACCCAATGCGTACCTTAGATATTGTACATATATATGGATGCTGTTTAAACGACGCATATTCGGCTGACACATTGTCTAGGTTTAACCGCCATACAGCAGCTTACACGGTACCACTGCGTGATAGACGAGCAGCTGAGTGTTCATCTCTAATTTGTGGTTCTTCCAGGCACGCCACTGACCACATCCAAAAGCGATGCTGGCCTTCACCAAACGAGCACAAAACTCGCAGTCATCTGACAGATTTATCGATAGATTTCTACTCAAGTGGTTTTTCCACGCAGCTATCAACGTTTTCTCCACTGATGCTTATTCCATACTTAATCAGAGCGCCTGCGCTTGGATGAAACTGGATGAGGAAAATGTCTCTCACGTGTTGATACTCAAACGAAATTTGGAGTTCGCTTTTCAGAAATCCGTGCCCATTCGTTGGACTTCATATTTCACGCGCGTAGTCCGCACACTATCACCTGAAAGCAACAACATCCGTATCGTTAAAGTACGTAGCTGGCTTGAGGTGTGCAAATGTTGGATATTCAATGACTGGTCACTCAAGCGATATTCCATTAATACACAGTCCTCTGATATATAAATATGAAGTAAACGAGGTTGGGGGTAAGATACGATCCTTCTTCATGCTTGTTACAATGTCAAAATCATCGCCGGTTAATCCACACGACTGTACCTTCGCTTCTGTACACACGTGCAACATTCCGAACAAATATGAATAACAACTGCTTACTGCTAACAGTACCAGGTCTTCTTCTTACTACTTGCCTGGGAGGTTTCAATTCAAGTACGATTTCTAGGGCTATTCGAATTCCTTAATCCCGAGTATCACAAAGTGGCGTCGCGGACTGGAACTACCTGCAATGCTGGTGCGTGTCAGATCGAGGAATTAGTCGAACGGTTTGAACTATGGCACAGCATTCGCCGTGATATGAAGGAGGAAATCCAATCAACTTTCTTCGTTACTGCTGGTGATCGTGGATTGTATTCGTTACTAAAGAATCTGGCTTATCCGAATGCCGCAGCCTCGTCGCCGGCCGACGAACTAAAGAAACTGCTGTTACAGTACGTGCTCTCTGTCAACTTCCAGGCTACAGGATGGGTGGAATTCAATTTAGTAGTGCGTTCAGCACGCACGAGCTTCTGTAAGTTCACTCTACAGTTGTAAAAACAAGCTGTTCGTTGCAAATTCGGTGACAAGCTTGAGAAGCATCTACGGGATCAATTGACTGCTGGCATTAATGACACTGATCTTCAGCGTAGATTGCCGGTCAAACAAGATATGACTTTCCAAAAGGTCCAAGACATCTGCGAGCAGAAGGATGACCTCAATGCCACTACAGCTGATTCGAACGTGACATTATTTCAGAAGACCAAGGCGTATACTGTCACTCGAAGTCAACCAGTGAACAGACCTTCTCATGAACCCATCATCAATCCAGGTCCAAAGAAATTTAACAGTTGTTTCTCGTGCGATAAGCTACACTTACGATCATCTTGCGGATTTCGTAATGCTATATGCAATTTACGCGGTAAATCTGGTCATATTAAGAAAGTATTTAGAAATCAGAAGTGTAAAGGGATTGGATTGGACGAAAGCATCGATACGAAGTCAACCATTGATTCGCAGAAGTCTACGGCCAATCAATAAACCGAGATTTGCTTTGTGCCACGAAGACTGACTTTTGCTTTTGTTCCGGAAGGTAGCGATCCTTCAACAAGAAGTGTCATCTGAGTCAAGTTAGTGAGACAAATGCTATATAGCCGTTGTTTATTCATTGCAAATAAAATCCAGGGCTGAGAAATTCATTCACAGATGCCTCAAGTTCAAATCGGGATGTAAGTATGAATTTATTGTGGACACAGAAAGTCGCGAATCCATTATTTCCAAACTGCTACCAGATCGCACGACCCCTGATGTTCAGCTGAGACCAACAACGATGGAAATACGCGGAGTTACTGGTCATCGTTTAGCCCTGCTAGGTGAAGCTGATGTGATGATTGTTGGTAATGAGAATGAGCTGATTCCATTGCGTTTCTTGATGTCGGAAGGAAGTCCAGCCATCCTGAGATTAAAAGCTTTGAAACAGCCCAACGATGCTATTTCGCTAAATGCTAATTACAAAAATGGTCCAAATGAAGAGTACCAAGCCCGGTTACGCAACCTGGTTGTTCAGTGTTCACAATGTTCAGGAGGAATGAAAGTAGAGTCAGCAAAACTGGAGGTGCAAGGGGACCTGGTTTTTCTAAAGCGCCGAATAATACCATATGGGATGAGAGAACATGTGCATAATGCTCTCAACAGATTGAAAGAAGACGGCATAATCTCGCTGGTTAACTCATCAGCATGGGCCACACCAATCGTTGTGGTTATGAAAGAAGATGGCAAATCACCTAGAATATGTGGTGACTATAGATTAACGCTGAATCCAGATTGAAGAAGTGTGCAGTAACAACTGAGGACCCGGAGGGTTTTATGAAAGCCCTGCACGGCAGCAAAGTGTTTTCTAAAACTGACCTGGCAAACGCATACCTATAAATTCCGTTGGAGTGTGATTCTAAGGCGATCACTACGATTACTATCCCTTGAGGATTATTTCAGTACAATATTTTACCGTTTAGATTACAAGTATCAGCTGGGGTATTCCAAGCTGCGATTGATGAAGTAATTACCGATTTATCAAGATGATGTAATCATGCACACCGGCAATGCAGAGGAGCACGATGAGAGGTTGCTTCCATTCCTGGAACGATTCAGGGATGAGAACATAGCCATAAAGCCTTCTAAGCGCGTGTTCCAAGTGAGAGAGCTGATTCATCTTGGTTTTACTATATGTGATAGATGATACAGGCGGGATCCTGACCAGTACAAAGCTTTGGTTACCGTTGCATCACCAAGGGACCAAGATGATCTGCAATCAATAATAGGATGTTTGCAGTACTATTCTCGTCTCATCCCAAACTTCTCGACGAAAGCACAACCATTATTTGCAGGTCAGTCAGCAGACACATGGTCTTGGACTCAAGAAGATGAAATTCTTCTGCGAGAATTAATAAAAGCTGTGATTAAAAGGCTGATGTTAGCCCCATTTTCTATGTCCAAAGTTACCACGCTGATCACAGATGCATCCAGTGTTGGCATTGTTGCTGTGTTGGAACAGGATGGATATCCGATCATATGCATATCACGTTTGTTGAATAAGGCTGAGGAAGGATATTCACAAACACGGAAGGAGACATTAGCAGTCTACTGGGCTGTCAGGAGGCTGCATACATATTTGTTTGATATTAGATTCAAAAATGTTACTGATCACCAAGCTCTACAGCATTTATTTGACCCCCACAAATCAATTGCCAAATCATCAGCAGCAATGATACCGCGATGGAGTCAAGTTCTAGCAGCATACGACTATGAAATCGTTCATTGTCCTGGTAAGCAGATTCCTCAAGCGGAATTTTTATCACGGTATCTCAGTTGTTCAGCTGCTGAGTCTCGTTTGCTCGCCTCGCCAGCTCTTCCAATAGGCCGAGAGAACTTGATCAAGACAACTAAAACTATCATGGCACGGTAATTACCGCGATGACCATGGGTTGATCGTCAAATATTAGGGAGAACCAGCCAATACTATTCTAGGACCCAGAGGGGCTGTCAGTACAACCTGATGGTGTGCTTTGTTGGAGAGATCAATCGGTCATTCCACCACCACTACGAAAGGCGGTATTGAAGGACTTGAATAAAGGTCACCTGGGCGTGGAGAAAATGAAATCCCTGGCTAGACAGATGTGTTGGTGGCCGGAGATAAACTCGGACATCAAGAGCACTGCAATGAACTGCCACTCCTGCCTCCACAAAATAAAGACAAGGCCAAAGAATTGGACACCTTTGTCGGACAGCTACCTGCGATGGCAACGGCTGCACGCAGATTACTGTGGACCACTTGTTGGTAACTATCACATTCTGGTGTTCATTGATTCATACTCACGGTGGCCAGAAGTATTTATTACAACCTCAACTTCCACGTCATTCACCATGCGAGTATTTCGCAAATGTTTCAGTCGTGAAGGCATTCCGCAGGTCTTGTTGACGGACAATAGGTCACAGTTTTGTTCCGCTGAAATGAAACAGTGGCTTGACAGCATCGGGTGTCGTCACTTGCGAACGGCGCCTCGGCATCCGTGTTCGAACGGGGCCGCAGAAAATTTGGTGAAAACGCTCAAAAGTGCTGTGAGTTCCACTAATCCTAAAACACTTGCTGAACTCGAGGTGTTTCTCGACAACTTCCTGCTCCAGTACAGGAACGCAGCTCATTGCACAACGAAGGAGGGCTCAGCGGTGCTATTTAAATCAGAGCGATTACGAGCATCACTCCAGTGTGTAGATTCAACGGATGTGATATATTTTCGTGGAAACGATTTGTGACCTGCCAAAGAATTGATCACTCTCCAGTTAGTTAGCACATTGGTAGAAATTACTGACCTACACAATGTCTCGATTCATCGGAGACACACTGAACGAATCCAGTTTCAAAGCAGTGGAAAAGTGGCCATGGAGGAAGCAGAAAACCCTGTACTGCAAGAGTTCGATGCCCCGAGAAGATCAGAACGATTGGCGAATATGGATGCGGCAGCTCCCACAGGAGAGGAAGGTTGTGGTGGAAATCTAGTCAATTCACCACTCATCCAGACACTGACACAACACAACATCTGACAAACGGCCAATCCAAATATCGCGTTAAAATGCGACATCAGGATCGGACGAACGGTCTCAGTGTTGTGCCTTCCGTTATTCGCCAATTTGTATGTTGCGTATTCCACCAATTACCATACAGTTTATGACTTTGTATATGCTAATACGATCAGCCAATGACAGACAGTGATGTGATGTTTCGTGGATAGATATAACTTAACGCGAGACCAGTATCCCGTATATCCGAATTGAGCAGAACACAACGAATGAACAACGATCGAACGCTTTTATCAGAATTACGCGCCGTATCAAAAAGCATGCAACCTGAACCTCAGTAATTGACGTGAAAGTATATGTTCAATGACATTCATCACATCTACCACACGTTGAATGGGACTGCGGTTTCTTGGAGTCCTTTCTGAGTTTCATTTGCAGCCTTGAAGACCTTCGAATGATGCTTGCAATTTCTTGGTTCGAATTCGCATCTAGAACGGACTCATCATTATCTGATGTCATACCAGAATTTGTAACTAACTGACCTGTATCCTCAAAACGCATTTGATCCGCGTGTCGATTATGTACAGATAAATCATCAACATCCAGAATTCATTAAAAGCATTCAGCAAGCTTTTTTTAGAAGTAAACCAGCTGACGGTCTTAAGTCATCATCACGATAAAAGTTAACTTCACAGGATTGATAAGAAGTCAGTTGTGTGAACAGCTGTTTTCGGTCATTCTCATCGGGCTCTTACAATCACACAGGGTACATGCGTTTTATATAAGAGAAAAACTGGAGCATGTCAAATTGGTCATTAAGATCATAGACATGGGGCGGATGACAGTCTATTGGACGGGGGTGGGAGTATTGGTGAATGTGTTACACTGTTTTGTTCAGGCTCTGGGTTTGCCCTGGCCAACCCCCCACCCGGTTAGCCTGTCAAGACCCATTGTTCAAGTGGGTACTTGATTGCAGTGTAGCACTGAACTGATTGACCTCATTAACCACACGTTCCTCGTTTACTCCTCTAACGTTTCTCCCGCGAAATGTGTGATATAAATGTGATGTATTTAGCCTGATGATGGATCACTGAAAACGAGCTTGTTCGCTACATATTATACTTTTTTAATGTAGTGCACTGAAGAGAGGCTGTAACACACCCAGCCTGACCATTAGCACAGGGATGTCGAGCAGGCGATACCAGAGATGCTTGCAACCGATGCCGTTGAGTCAAGTAGTCAGAAGGTTGACAGTGAAATGGGTACCACTGTCAGTCACTAACACGAGAGGGATATCTTCTCTGCTGAATATTCCTCTGAGTGCAGTTGGCCTTGTTGTGGATGTCACATCCGGCCACTCCGAAGAGGAATCAGTCACTACTAGCGCATAATACCTGTCAAGAATAGGACCACGATAAGTCGCATGAACCCGTTTCTAGGTCTCAGTTGACTTCGGCCGTGGAGTCCACTTAGACGGTTAATTGTGAAACGTGTGATGACAAGATGAACAACTTTTAGCCAGACGACAAATATCAGCGTCAATCTCCGGTCACCAGCACGTTAATCGGGCCGGAGACTTCAGCTTTTCAACTTTAAGATGTCCGGAATCTAGATCGTTCAGAACAGCTCTACGAAGAGTTGGGGAATAACAATTCTGTTCTCTTCAACCAAGTAACCGAGACACTCGAAACTGCCCACAATAAAAGTGCATTTGTTCGGATTAACAGCAATGTTTTTGTCAAAAATTTGTTGGAATAGTTTCAGAAGACCAGAATCAAGGGTTAACTTGTCTGGAGCATATAAGATGAAGTCATCCATACCCTTCACAATATTCTTTATTACACAGCTGGCATTTGCTAAATCTGTAGAGAGACTGATCCATGTATTCTATACCAAGTTCATTTATGGCTTGAAATGGAGGCCGGAAATAACAATTGTTCATAAACGTTACTTATCGATGCTTTGTCATCTGGTTTATTGTTGTAATTAGCATTGAACTATATAGGATAAGGATCGAACGTATGAGAAGTGCAAAACACTATCAGGCACAATAACACAGAACGTTGAATTGTTGTTGAATTGTATGTTTTTCGTTTGCAC
>QNGE01007784.1:6143-20843 GCA_008508345.1 Paragonimus westermani
CCCGAAGTTGGAGTTCTATATAAAACCAGTTATACTCTAAAAATGAATGATTCATCAGGCTACCACAGAATTCGGCAGAGAAATTATCGAATTTCGTCAGTATCCCACTTGACTTTCGAGCAGACTGAACCCTATTTAGAATCGGAGTTTTGGGTTTGACAATTCGATCGCGTCAACGGGAAGGTGACGGTGACCTGATCAACATGTTTGCATCATGACAATGTTGGCTGAAGGTCAGGTACCAGTTGCGACAGGTAAATGCACCACTTGTGAGTTCTGGAGTGGTTGAAACTAGAGTTTGGTGCCTTTCTGAAAGGAGCTGAGTACCAAATCCGCTATCAACTGCTGGTGGTGTTTCAGGTCATGACCGCACCTCAATTACAGAGTAGATGCAAGCCACGGACGATAGTAGTGGAACACTTACACCAATTGTCATGTGGTATTGTTAGAATTTCAAGCTCAAATGCCACATCCGTGCATACAACAATCTTGACTGGACTTGTTGTGAATGTTGACAAACCCCTGTGGATGTCCGTTGGCCAGTACCACCTCAATCGCCATATTCCCTTCTCTAGTAGATAGCCATCGGTGCGGACCCATGGAGCTGTGCGAAACAACATTCACACTAGGTCTTATTTCCACGTGATCGGTCTGGAAGACGAAAATGGCATTACCAATATCCGCATGCCGTGTGTTCAGAGTTGTAATGAGTCATCCTGGGGTCTAGTGAGTGAACTGTTCGTAAAACGAAAACCAGCTTTTAACACTGTTCCGTGTACACAATGAAGGTTTGCAGGGACAGAAACCCAATGGTTTAAAATTGGGACAAGATGAATACTAGCAATACAACTGACTTCTTCTGAGTGCAAAACTGTGCGGTGCAACAGATTTCCCATGGTTTCTTCGGTTTTCAGCTGGCTGGAGTCCACATTAAATGGTTGGGCTCACCTCCGTTCTGCTGCGTCGGTTTCGATGATCAGATTATTTAAATATACCGTTTTGGGCTCGATGTATATGCATCAATTCTGCGTCTATGGATGCCGATAACGCAGTTACCACAAATTCTGTTAGGTACGTCGAGATTGGGCACACTTGAATGCATGTGATGCGTTGTCGCTGTCCAGGATAGGCCACCACAAAGAAAAATGGAACGATGCATTCATTTTCAAAATGTCTGCATGACTATTATCAAGTTCATTTAAACTAAACGACTGCAATTGCTACGGAACCCCCACACATGTATTCCATAGAATTCATCCAATTCTAACGTCTAATTGGGTCACTGTGGATTAAAAACCCATAGGTCAATTAGGTGTTCATTCTGATCATCCTACCTGCATGTGTCGCTTGACTAAATATAACAAGAGGTTCTTAGTGATTCGCCGACGTAATAGAATATTGGCTGGAGCGCTGGATAAGATCCACAAGTTATTCTGGGTTAAACTATGTGGAAAGTGCATCTGGTGGCAACAACTCATTCAAGTCGTTAACAGTGATAGTGAATCGCTCGTGAGTGTACTGAATTTGATAGCTGTAAGCAGTCAGGATGAGTACTCAACGGATCACCCCTAGCGAATTGATTTGTCGTATCGCTTTTTCATCACCCATGAACACAGTGAGGGGTTTTGTCCCGTGAACTTTGTGAACCGTCCTTCAGAAATGTTTTTAAGCCTTGGTGAAGAACCTGACCACGGGAGTGTTACAGTTAATCTAGTATCGAAATTGCATATAATGTGTTGCCCACTCATAATCGGGTAGACAGTAATCGACCGTATTCGACCTTAGCACATGGTGAGGATTAACGGTTCCATTGATATAGTGTCGAATACCCAAGTCCTCTCCGGTTAAGTGTGTTGATATGAAATTCGACGACTTGCAAGCATTGGGAAGGTATACCTTCTGATTATAGCGTTTCTTCTGACAAAATAGGCAGATTGAATTCACTTGCATCAGCACAGTCGGTTTCGGGTGATATTTGCCGCAACTAGGGAACGAAAGCGGGTTACAATTTTTGTCATGTGTCATCCGAATAACATCGGTGTGCGTTGTGAGGTGTGTAGAGAAAACTTTTGCAAGTTCTTCGATCAAACTAGCAAGCTAGTGCGCGAAATCGCAACCTAAGACCTGTACTCCTTTTTGTCGCAGACATCATTAATGAGTTCTTGGGTACGTTCTGTTTGTTCAACACGATACTGCCAGATCTGTCTGTCGGCACAATCTGGAAGAGCTGAGACTATTGGTGAGCACAAATCTTATTCGGACCCATCAGCTGTATAACGTATTGTGTGCAATTCTTGAAACGCAACTTCGACCTCCCAGTACGCCGTCTGGTGATGCCAGTACGGATGCCTAATCTTGTCTGGCGTACAAATTCAAGTTATTTTTATGTTGCTGACATTCCTGGCAATGTTAACGGCGAATTAATCACATGTTAGTTATTACTAGGCGTAGTAATCAGGTTAGAATCCAGTCGGAGCCCAGATATTTCGCAATGAATACCGTGGCCGTGTACTGCTGCCCGGCTGTTGCAAGAGTGAAAGTCAAATGCCTTTTTTCGGAGTGGGCTGATTAAAACATTTACGGAAATGTAACGTTTGCGAAGGATTATTAGTGAGGTTAAGTTTATACAAAAACTCCCCACTGCCCATCAGCTATCGCTAGATAGATAGATATTCATGCACCGCATACGGAGCAATGAATCACAAGTCGACACGGGGGAAGATTAATCCTCTGACGTGCGTACACACAGCTGAGCAAACTTTGGCAACGTTTATGAAGATATCAACACTACGCTATTGCTACGGTTTATATTAAGGTATCATACAACCACCGATTGAGCAATGAAGAGATGAAAAACCACTCAACACTGTGTTTGCACTTGATGGTGAGATATGGGCTAAATGAGGTAAGGCGATAATGATGAGGTGGGTTTGACCTCAAGTCTACTTGGATATTGCATAGTGGAGTAGCTGTAATTACAATGACCTGTAAAAGTGAATGAGATCCTACTTCAGAACTCAGCGGAATCCTTTTTCTTCTGTCCACAACCACCTCCTTCTAGGAGAAAATGATCCTATTCAATCAGGATAAACGGAAATGTCGTGAACAGTCGAGAGGTAACCTCTAGTATTTTGTCTACCTAGTCGGCGTTTATTCCGTTACGCTCATTGGTGGAATTTTGACCTTAATCAGCTTTTTGTTGTCCGTCCTCCGATTTTCTGATCCGAGAATGTCTGTAGATCGCTATACACCTTATAAATATCTTGCAATTTCCTCCTTGTCAAACATGTTTTTGAGCGGAATAAGATTGCTTTTCACACCCGTCTTTTGGGTTGTCATGGGCGCAATTGACAGGGATCGCCACGTTATTTTCGGGACCAAGATTTTCTTTGTTAATCATATCAAAGATAAGAACCTCACTTCTACCAGTCGCATTATAATACTGTTTACGGATCAGCCTATTGAGTCGAGGGTTTACAACAGGAACTTTCGTGTCTTACGGGTAGCCAAATGATATAAGAATATTCAGGTGTTTATTTCTTTAAATTGGTATGTTTCTTAACGTGAAACACAACTGTAGTTACTATATAGACCTAAATTGACTGGTACAACTTCTGCGAACAGACAGAAGTGGTAACGAATGCAGACTATTGGTTCCAAACCCTTGTCATTCATGTTGAGTCCACAGCAGATAATAATCCATGCCAAGATGTCTGACAACTCTGCAGTAATGATGACCAATTGGTCAGTGTTCTTGTCAGTGTAAACCAACCGAGATAATGTATTTGCACTGTTTACAATTTGGACGTCAGACTTTCATCGGAAAGCTCACCCTAGACAAGGGCAAGCTCATTTACGCGAGATCAGTGGCGTTCATTCTCAGATTATGTGTGAATTGTTTTGTTGTTGACTTTTCGATTGTTTACTGTACCTGAATCCCCTTCAGTCAACAGTTAGTACGTAGAGATTGCGACATACCAGACAGTTAAGCTCGAATCCATGGGAAGCGAATAGAAAAGTTGTGCGGTCAACTACAGGTGTGTTGAAAAACGCGGCAGTTGATCACGAGCTGTTCTGTCCGTTACTGGAAAACACATCTGTTATGGTAGGTGGGTTGCTATTAAAGGTTACGATAGCGAATTCATCTGCCATCTGTCATCAACTGTCAGCTTCCGTACACAGCCACGTTCTCCATACCCCAATAGTTTGACAGACCAAATTCAGTGTTCCATCCCAAATTATACACTATCCATTTGTTTCCTGAAATTCCGACTTTCTTTGGTAAGAGTGTTGTTTCTGTATATGTGGTTAAATCGACTAACACCAAAACTTTCGTTTCCTCTTACATGCACTCTATTGTCAACCAGTACGTGAACAAGCGGCCTCAATTTTGCAATCACTAATGAGTAGTCTTTTAATGTTTCCAAACTTGTAAACAGCGCCGTGTTTTACGTATAGTTTGCCGTTTCAGATTCAATCTCCACTTGACTTTTGAAAGGCTTGACCAAAGTCAAGTTCATTACAGCATAAAAGTACAAGAACAGTAAATGGAGTGCACAAATTATGTATTGACTGAAGTCGTGGTAATCAATTTCGACCTCTATCCATCACGTCTCTCAAGTGTGTTCTGGGCTCATCGATTGGCCTTTGCTCCCAATGTTCGAAAGAATTTGGATCTAAACAGAATAGGATTGGAATTACGGAAGGTTATAAAAATGTTGTGATAGTTCACAATTAGAACTGCCGAGTGGCAACAGCGTCCTCTGTGACTAGTGCATGCAAGTTTATGGTCAGTTTGAATGTTCAAGAGCTAATCAAATTGGGAAAAGCAAACTGGTATTTCACACACACTATTCAGCAAATCGTCTTCTTTCTTCCCGCAATCCAAGTGTGTTCATTCACGGTGAACAGAACTGTTGTAACATCTTGCATTACACAAACACATTTTATCTGGAGATAACGTGTTCACTTCGGTTATGCTTATGTTTCCGCAGCCAGCAAACTTATGTCCAGATTTCGCAAGCAATCTGGCTTACCTCACTCTTTAACTAGACCAGAATTCGTTGTTTAAGCTATTTTTGACTTTCAAACAGCAATGTTTCAACAGTTCTCGGGAAACGACCTTTTCTGTCCTCAGCCGTACAACCATGCTGTCACGATCTTAACGCTAGCATAAGTCATCATGCCTGATACTCGGCTCCGAATCGGTGCTCAGAGCCGTTCAGGCTAGTGTCAGTGTGGTAATGCACACACCTGAGCAAATTGTGAATTCTCACCAGACGAATGAGCCCATCAATACGTTGATCAGAAAGATAGCCTAAAGTTCTTCTTAATGTGACCTGGACAATTTTTCAGATAGTTGCTACCTTCGGAACGGAACTCGAATCGAAGGGGCTAACAGCCAGGGGCGTGAGACTGTGTCTGATAAATCTAAGAACAGCGTTCGCGTGAGATAAACTAACTGAATTAGTCGTCAACAGGGTCTTAAATCATGCCAGTTGAACGTAATTTTTGGGAGAACAAATGCTCATTCCAGTCGTGTTTATGTCTTCACTGGTCTACCATCGCATCGGCTCCTCTGAACCACCTACGAACCGATTGGCGATCCCACCAGTCAACTCACCGCACCGGCACATGTGCGTGTGCCTGCTTGTATTTCTAGTCAGGATACCACTGACGTCTCCGGTAGATAGGCGCTAATGTGGAAACGACTCTAACGGTGCGTGAAAGAGGTTCTTAACGCGAATTAGAAAATAAAGCCGCTTGCACAATACAGGATAAGCTAGCTGGCACAATCACTAGAGAACACTTAATTCGCTGAGGAATAACATTTTATGTCGGTAAACCAATTACTGATTTTCTTATTCGTGCTTGTCCTAGTGACCGATACAGCTACTGTTCACCCAACCACGCATTGGTGGCATCAGAATTTCTTAGAAACTTTACTGCAGTCATGAAACTATTCGGAACGCATGACAGAACCAGTGATGCAAATGTACCGTGGTGAACATTTCGACAATTAGTCTTCAGTGTTCAAATTGAACTGACCTCGTTCCAGAGCATCCGACTTCATGCCGTGTGACCTGGCTTCCAGTAGACAAACGACGGCCGTACACAGAACAAGCACAAATATGAGCTGAACATTGACGTGTGGGTAATATATATGGGAAACAACTAACCTTCAGCATGGAAAATACAAGGACACCTGTTATTCAGTAGATACTGACGCCGTCTTTTATATGCAGTAAATCCGAGAGTTTTCAGGTGTACAGTGGGGACACACGAAGCGTACAGATGCACGTGCACACACCAACGAGGTTAATTGGTCCAATGGCAGCGAGTGCATGCTTTTCATCCACGGGACAGGAGTGCAGCAGACAAAGCTGGCCTGTGACCATCTAAACTACCGTTAACAGTTTTGCTCTTAGTCGTCCAGTAAATTGGGTGTTCAGTGAATCATGTTTGATGTGAGTTCAGCACTTATTCGAATGGGTTATTGACCAGACCGCCGGTATCCTGAACGACACAATGTGTACAGTTCAAAGCGAATGATTTATTTGATCGAACGGACAGTTTGTGTCAGAAAATGAAGTTCCTCAGAACTGGAACGAGCCAATAACATTTCAGATGTCTATAGTTTATTCACCAATATTAAAAATCAGGTGTGCTCATGACATGCTAAGAATTTTAATAAGCGATATAGGGAGGTAGCGAGAGAGGACTCATTGACAAGAAGGATCTGGATTTGTAGCGGTCATCAATGGGTTGACTTGACGGAGCGTGATAAGTCCGAGCATTATGCAAAAGAACGGAGCAGGGTTAATTCCAAGACACGATCGTGTGCGGTGAGCGGGCTGATGTGTATTCATTGCAATCACAATCACCCAACTAGCCGAGTAGCGTTGACCCACTCGTGTGTGTTTGAGACCAGTCACATGACTCCTTGGTCACTCGGTCTATCGGTTAAAAATGACCTGATGGCAAACTTGAAATGACTGTCTATCGTAAACCGCCAACAGCTGATGTTATTCTCCAGTTCAACAGCAGCTATCCAGCCTGCTACCTTAAAATCTGCGTAAGAACGTTGTTCCGACTTAGAGGCACGCTCTGTAGCACATCCGAACTCAGAAGACAAGAGCCAGGACACTTCTTCAAACCGTTCATTTCCAGTGGGTGCCACAATAGTTTCATAAAGGCAGCTTTCAGGGGATCCACAAGTACTGAACAGGCAGGACACAAGATACGAAAGACAGTACCATATATTCACGGAACATCTGGAGTGGCACAAAGGATATCCCAACCACTGGACATCCAAATACCATACAAGTCAAGCCCAGCACTCCGTTCAGCTCTGGTGAACACCAACGTTGGTGTGGTACCACAAGAACAACCTGACGTGGTCTACCCGATTCCATACCTCTGGTGCGACCAACAACAATGTGTGTGACAGACAAGCAGTTGCGCACACGCGTTCACGAACACAAAATCGGGATGCGACCAGCCAAACTAAGATCACAACTACGGCATCATGGCACAGACACCGGCACGATGTCAACAATGATAATGCGAAAGTGGCCGTACAGGAACTGCTTGTGCTGGAAGCTCTCTATTCGCTGAATTCATTCAAACGACACGTAGACAAACAATCCCCACGACCGTACCGCTTGACGCTTACACGAAAGATGAGCGAAGACTGACCGACAGGTAGACATAGTGAACGGCAGAACTATCTTATATCACCCGACCTAATTGCTTGGTAACGGGTCCTAGAACGGATTCGAAACGGTGCAATAAATCGTTCATTACTCAATCTGTGCCTCTATTAAATATTCAACTAAACATGAAAGTGACTGATTGTTGGTGCTGAGTGCCTGTTCGTGTAGCTAGTGTCCGTCTCTGTAAGCTGTATGCACATAATATTTCAGGCTCCCGCACTAGTATTCATCTTGTCCCAATTTTAAACCATTGGGTTTCTGTCCCTGCAAACCTTCATTGTGTACACGGAACAGTGTTAAAAGCTGGTTTTCGTTTTACGAACAGTTCACTCACTAGACCCCAGGATGACTCATTACAACTCTGAACACACGGCATGCGGATATTGGTAATGCCATTTTCGTCTTCCAGACCGATCACGTGGAAATAAGACCTAGTGTGAATGTTGTTTCGCACAGCTCCATGGGTCCGCACCGATGGCTATCTACTAGAGAAGGGAATATGGCGATTGAGGTGGTACTGGCCAACGGACATCCACAGGGGTTTGTCAACATTCACAACAAGTCCAGTCAAGATTGTTGTATGCACGGATGTGGCATTTGAGCTTGAAATTCTAACAATACCACATGACAATTGGTGTAAGTGTTCCACTACTATCGTCCGTGGCTTGCATCTACTCTGTAATTGAGGTGCGGTCATGACCTGAAACACCACCAGCAGTTGATAGCGGATTTGGTACTCAGCTCCTTTCAGAAAGGCACCAAACTCTAGTTTCAACCACTCCAGAACTCACAAGTGGTGCATTTACCTGTCGCAACTGGTACCTGACCTTCAGCCAACATTGTCATGATGCAAACATGTTGATCAGGTCACCGTCACCTTCCCGTTGACGCGATCGAATTGTCAAACCCAAAACTCCGATTCTAAATAGGGTTCAGTCTGCTCGAAAGTCAAGTGGGATACTGACGAAATTCGATAATTTCTCTGCCGAATTCTGTGGTAGCCTGATGAATCATTCATTTTTAGAGTATAACTGGTTTTATATAGAACTCCAACTTCGGGTTGAATGTGGTTCCACTCTGTCTTTTTCTGGACTACTCTGGAGTTGTGGTTGCTCTATTCTATGCCGCTATTCTCACCCACAGGTTCCACATAATGTTCACGGCGTGGACAAACTACAGTTTGGATTAGCCGTTTTCTAGCACTATACCGAAACAGTATTATTTATGGCCATTCCGTCTATTACCGGAGTGATTACTGGAGTGTCAGTTGGTTATTGGAGTCGACGCTCCGTCGCGTGAACCTATCGATCTCGTCAGCATGCCTATGATTGTGAAGGACGAGTGGTAAAACTCACTTTGCTCACAGACTTCGCAGTCAGCTAGACGTTTCCTATGACACGTTTCGAGACGGGACAACATACTCGATTTCTGAAGTTCTCGTCAGAACTCGACAGTAGTGTCCATTCTCACCTGACCAAACGGTTGCACACAAGTGTTCGGCGTCACTTACTTCCGAGCAGTTCTCGTATAGCTCGACCAGCTTGAGATGGCACACAGGTTTGTGCCTGTCCACTCTGGTCATTATTTTCACGTTTCCAACCTCTCATGCAAGTTGAGCTGAAACATTTCATTTAACCAACTGGTCGAAATTCTCGTGTTCAAACCGATCATTCTACTAACTTCCTTCAATACCATACACATGCTGGTGAGTTGAGCGTGGTTGTTACTGAGCCACTGATCATATTTTAATTGCAAACTAACCATCGCTTTCTGTGCTTCATTTGCTACACAATATGTGAAGATTTCTGTCGTGTAAATACTATGGACAGGCGAACATGATGAATGACAAAACACTCTCATTCCGATACGCACTAATTTTTACGCTGATCGACCCTAGTGCGGATTTGAAACGTTACAACAAATCGTTCGCTATTCTGTGTGTGCCTCTTACTGTGTATTTCAGGCATAACACAATATATATATATATATATATATATATATATTGACTTGTGGAGTCAACTGCATCGTTCAAGTGAACACAAAATATATTCCACCAATGTCTTGTTTAGAAACGGGTGTTTTGTGTTGGTGCAGAAGCTTCACGAATCCACAAGTAAAGCGCAGCGACCGTCAGTGTTTCGAACTGTCTACAGTTCATCGATGCGGTTGAAAACAATTTACGATGCAAATGATGATTACCTCTACTATGGTAGATTACGTATCGAGGTGGCTACAAATTCATTGGTTTTATGGGATTCGTTGGAGGTTTGCAGGTTTGAGGAGGCTGAGAATGACTGTGTACACCGAAACATGTGTTGGATGGTTTAGAAAGACAAGTCAGGAGATTGATTCAGCTTCAGAGGTTCAACAGTGTAAGGGTTGCCAACGGGATAGCTGGAGAGTAGTGGGTGGACTGGAAACCCAATCACTGCCCATCAGGCATTCAAAAATGGCACCGCAATATATAGCAGACAACAGGTGGCTATGATCTACAGTGAGAGGTCGGTGGTACGCCCACTCTACCACGATGATTCTGACGATTGGGTAATCTGGCTGGTAGGTTGAGTGTGTCGTCAAGTCGGTACTTGGCTGCGGCGGCCGAGAATGCAGTTATGACGAACTGTGTTAGGTAGCTCGAGATTGGTCGTACCTGTAATCTAGGAGAGTGTTAACTGCACTTCAGTCAGTTCATTGTTGCAGTAGCCTTAGAGAATTACCGTGAAGTGGTTACCCCTAATGGGCAAGTGTAATCGTCTTAACGGGCGTTGTGGGTGGTGGAAGATCCTGTGTGGTGAAATCAAATCCAATCCGAAGTACAAGTGGTACGTCGTCAACGGCCCTCAGTTTGCACATCTACTCTCGGTCGCATCGAAAACGTAATGACCTTACGTGTCTTATGGCTATGCGTTGCACCGCTACTGTAAGAGGAATGTCCTTCACGAACTAATGATGACGTGCTGGGAGATGTAGGTCAGAGTGCGGGCACACTGACGACTTGAACACAGTCGTGAAACAGTCCAATTGAGACTGGCCGAACAGTCTGATGAGTAAATCAAATACTGATTTGGCCTTCGTAACCATTGACGCACCGTTGGGAAGCGGGCTCAGACTACTTAGGACAACCGTGCCCTAGTCGTGCGTCAGAGCTATGATACCTTGGCTTCCGCCTCCCAGAAAGCAATTTCTGCATCCCAAATGACGGATGAGCCACAGTTCACACTTGGCTGTGTTAAACGGGTGCTGCATTTTGGTGGCTCAGAGTTGTAATATAATTTTGCAATCGACTTTCAAGTAGCCGGCGCACGGCAATCCGGGAATTAGAAGATATATGTCGCTGTGTACGCCCTAGAGGATTTGGAAATTTTGTCCTCCGGGAGTGATCGCTTAAAAAGTGCACGACCTGGTCTCGGAAACTATTCAGCATACTTCTTCATTACTAATGGAGCGATCAGATCGGGTCCCGGAGACCTAGTTCCACACACACCTATTTTACACTACACGATGTCTAGTCAGGCTTGGAACGGTCTTGAAGTGCTTTATCTTTTGGTTTAGTGTCTTTTACCCAAATCATATCGACCGAATCGCATCCACCTGCTGCATCGAAGAATGATAACAACCGGCTTCTTGTCTACGGTGCACGAGTCAGCAGTTACACGTTTTGCATCAGACGACTGACAGGACGCAGATGTTGCACTACTAGCCTGTCGTTAGTTAAACGCAATCGGTGGGCCATGTTACATGAGTAAGCTGACGACTAGTCAACTGGTTGTGGTCATCGAATGGTTTGCATTTTGCGGACGTCACGTTGATGATATTTTTGTGAATCATTTCGATTGGTCTACTTTTCGTAATACCCCTTCTTACTCCAGCAATTGCTGAAATGCATCGTCTGATTTCCAAGCTACACATCGATTCACTGGTTTTCGGACACCACTTATCCAGCTCCCGAAGCAAGTGGGAACCATTCACCCGATCGTGATTGGATAAAGTGATTTCGTTCATTCTAAATCACACTGCGTTACCGTAACATGCTTATTGTTGTTCGTGGATTGAAGGAATTGTGTGTCAACTTCTCACAAGTTGTTAGGTTGTACTTGCACCATTTCGTACGTGCTATACCACTCACCCGTCAGTTAACAATGTCTCACTTCGAAGGTTTGGAAATACTAATCGAAATTCCCGAGTTCTCCTGTTACAGTTAGCGATACGTAAACCATATGATCGTGTTTGTCATAATCCATGCACAGAAATCGGTTGCTTGCCAGAAGTCTTGAGACAAACTTCTCTCGGACGTTTCGGATCAAATCTGGAACTTGTAATTCATATTGGTTTCACAGCAACGTGCATCAGGTGGATGAATACATTTCACACGGATTTCCTATAAAATGATTCGTACTGAACAACTAGAGTGAGCTACACTGAAATATGAACCGACTACCTCCAAGTCAGTGGACACTACGATGGGAAATGATGTGGATTTGCATAAACCTCATGATAACCTGCCGAGGCATTGATTGTGTAGTAACGTGAAGCTGTGATTTTGGTCATGAACACACGTCGCTTCATCCCTTCTCAGATGCAGACTGTAGTCTGCGAGTTTATATTGCAAACTCCAATGAGAATTTTGAATGCAACGACGAAACCAACAGCCAAGCACTTATCGGTGCGCAACACGTGGAAGGGCAGTCTGATACTGATGAACGAGTGTTTTCATAGACAGCCTGGCGGTTTCAACTAGCTAATCGTCAAGACCTCGACAAACAGAGGTCATGGATTTCTCGTTGCATGACACATCCTAAGCGCTTTCTGCAATTCTCATTGACGTCGACGTGTCAATGAGCGTTGAGTGATCTATGAGACCGGTCAGGTGGGGCATGTCATATTCTGGCCGGATTGGGACAGTGAGGTAGTCATGACCACTTGCCTGACACAAACTTGGATGTGCCCGTTCACGATATTCTACAGCTGTCGTTACGGTTTGCTTGTATGAGCGATCGGACATTCACATGAAAATTGACAGATGATGTGAGGACTAGTGTTAATTGGTGGCGGTGTGTTCCAGTGGTGGTGCTGGAATTATGGTTTTGGCGAACAGTTGGACGGTTCAGGCTGTGTGGATTATTCACTCCTTGGCCGCCGTGTGACGCATTTCGACAGAGTGGTAATGCCCTGTATGCTCTAATAATTGGCGTCTCAGACCCAGGAGCGTTGGTTCAACCATCCAGTTGTGTTTCGTATAGGGGTCTTGGATACTCAATGAGATCTCTGCACACTGTTCGAATGAGTTCAGCATTTCAGTCACTGCGAGTGTTCGTCCATTCGTAAAGAGATCAATCAGATGTGACAATTACTGCCTTCTATGAGACATCCAGTTGCATTTTGTGTACGAGAGTTTCAAGCACAGGTTCGAGTGGACCCGTGTTGGTGAACGATTGCTTTAACGAATGCGCTTTGTGCATTGTTTTGGTTAACAGATGAGCAGTCACAAATACAGCACTGTTAATTGAAATATGGAGTCCTGGATGCTTTACGAGATACGAGTGAACTACTTGAACGGTGGCTATCTGAGTTGTGTGCACCGTAACATCTGAACTGGAAATTCGTGTCCTTAATGCACCACGAGACGCACAAGTGCACCAAGCAGAGTATACACCCCAGAACGCACTTTATCAGACCAAGTTGCTCAACTCACAATCAGCAAAGTGGCACAGTGCTTACCAATTTTTCTTTGCTGGACTATGCCACGTGAGTGGGACAGACACATTCCACCACCTCGAAGTTGATTAGCACTAGCTTGGACTGTACGTACGGGAATTGAGCACAGTTGAGCCAGTTCAAATTTTGTTCACTGTGTTCTTAACCGCTGTAAACGGGATATCAAGTGATGGACTGCACCCACGGCTAAACGGTTGAATCGTACTAACCTTGAAAGCATTATAATCAGTTTTCATGTTTGTTTCACGCTATGATTTGACAGTCGACTTGTGTTTATCTCCACAGGAAGCTACTGCGACATGCATTTGTTGAATGGGCTCATCTTGCTTTGAAATATGAACTGTGTTAGACCTCGCATCATAGCCAAACCGGCCGTTGGATTTTGTTAATGCTCAGACATACTTGTAATCTTTTGTGCCCATGCAGGTTACAAACAAAGATCGGTTGCAGAAGCAGTCGTCACCCAAACATTCTCACCAGGCACTGAATCGAGTTGACCTGTCTGTAGCCTGCCGTTTTGTCCTAGAAAATGTTGGTGTTACATCTAAATATCTGAACAATCCACATCATCTTCCTTTCATCAGATTGACCAAGGAGTGACAGACAATGGAACTAGTTTGCATGTCGTCGGTTGGATTTTTGAACCGCACATGAAAGTTATTGAATCTGTGATGTGGTTTGTTGAACACATTTGTTGTGGGCCCGGTGCATTTCCTATCAGGTTATCAAAAACTCACCTATGCTGAGTGTTTACCCGGGAGGTATGGTCAACCCTGGGTAACATCGCTACTTTCTGGTTCAGGCTAAATGGTGCTGTCTTCTGAGGCCAAACTAGCATAGACGTGTGCATTCGGTTAAACGAAATCCAGCATTTACCCGCACTCCGCTTTGGTGTCCCTGTTTACCAATGTCTCATAAGCGTGATGCTGATGGTTCAGTCAGCCAAAGCAGGTGAAGGGAAGTTCGCTCACCTCGATCTTGGAGGATATTAGTAGGAACGGTTTCGAGTGGTTTACTGAACGTAACATACATCGGAATATAGACGAATGCCGGTTGTCAGATATTGACCATTCCCAGAAATGCTGAAGCAAACTTATGGAAGTTTGACAGTTCATCACACCGTTCCACATCTACTATGAACGCACAAACACACAACTCCGAATAATTTGCTATCAACAGTGAGCCTGATTCCTACTTGAAATTTGGCATATCAACACGTACCACTGGAGATAAGAAGAGCGTGACCTACTAAGCAGAACTTTCATCCAAC
>QNGE01007785.1:0-20834 GCA_008508345.1 Paragonimus westermani
ACCGGTTTGTATACCTGGGAAGCTGCATCAGCGGCGGCGGCGAAGGTATAGCAAATGAAATAGAAGCACGCATCCCCAAGGCTGGGACGGTATTCGCTAGCCTGGGGTATCTCTGGCATCAGAGAGGTATATCTCTGAAGCTTACAGGTCGCGTATATAAGACAATGACGAGGGCCGTATTAGTTTACGGCAGCGAAACCTGGCCGCTCAGAGTAGAGGACGTGAACCATCTTCAAGTAGTTGATCACCGATGTCCGCGTTCAATCGCTCGTATCGGGTGGCACCAGCGTGTAAGTAACGAAGAGGTTAGAAAGCGGGTGTTTGGCACTGATTGTCAAACGAGTTCTTTTGTCCAGCCTCTACGTTTGCACAACTTTAGATGGTTAGGTCATGTACTAAGGATGCCAGCCAGTCGTCTTCTACACCGAGCACTGCGACCGACTGGTGTAAGGTGCGAAGTAGACAGATAGTGACCTGGCGTAGGGAAATGAAGTCGTTCACCAAGGGGTTGGCCACTGTAGATCGAGTTCGTCTCCCGGGCTGGGGCCCTCGCGACTCACAGAGTCGGTGGCTGGGGACTCTAGGTGAGATGACGGCTAATTGAGCTCAGTGGCGGAAATGTTGGCGTTGTTTGGCCGAGTTGTCTGTGAAGTGAGTGCATTTAATGACGCGGGGCAGTGAAAGCCGTAAGGAAGCTGTCTTGCTGATGACGCCTTACTCTCACTTGCAGCTCGGTTGTTTCTTTACAAGGTGTAGGTACCTTGATTTTGAATGGTTGAATAGGGACGTAGTTATTTTCAGTAGTTAGGTCCCTTCCCGTCCCCTTCTTTTTCCATCTCTCTTTCTATATAGGGTTTGCTGTTTCTTCATGGTTGTGTGGCAGTTAAGCATTAGGGTGAACCACTGATGTATTGCTGTCTATGATGATGATGACAACATTCTGAAATAGGGTCAGCTTTATAATGGAAAATCAAGTAGGTTTTGAACTTGGTCGTAAATGTAACGACCATATCATCGGTTTGTGACAGACACCGCAGCATCGACATCCTTGCTCTTGGACAACAACCGTTGTATTGTTCGACCTAAAGGGTGGTCTCAACTTGGCGGTTCGGTATCCACTCTGGGGTGGTTCCCATCGCTGGAGGGTCCCAATATAGTGTATCAAGAGTGGTATGTGCCGCCTATTAGTTTTGGTAATTCGTGACCACCTCCGTTACGGTGTGCACTAGTATGGCTCAAAGTTGAAACTGACAACGGTGAGTGGTTTGAGGACGGATTTACTTCAAAATGCTGATATTGAAAAGGTTTACGGTATTCAACACCGCAAACTAAATATGCGGACTGGTTTGTAAAAACTTACGTCCAATTTGTTCAGAGAACCCACCGGTACATCCCCACTGGAACTAGCCGCTCTACTTCTGGGAAAGAAAATCATGAGAATTTAGGGATGGAGAGGGTATGAGAAAGGAGACAGGAAAGAAGACAGAAGGACCGGCAAACATCTCATCCACTCCGATGAACGTATTAAACCGAGGAACTCGGTCTTTACAACGTGACAACCGATAGGGCAGAACTGACATCGTTAATACACCACGGCTGTATGTGGGCTTGGATGTTGTCAACTGGCGGATGCCGAGATGCAATGCAATATACAAGAAAACAAAGTCGGGCTCCGGTCTGATCACAGTAACAGAGACGTGGTTCTCCCCTTGCCAGATGTTCGAAAAGTGTTGTGAAAGTAGACTCTGCGAGTAGACTTTACTAAGGTGTCCGACTTAGTTAACCGCAGTCCTGTATATGGCACTGAGCAAGTTTGGAGGAGCAGGGGAGTTTAAGCCTCATAGACGTTTGAGCATAAGGAAAAGGACACCTCTGATAATCTTAGATAACGTCGACGGCATGAAGCAAGGCCACTGTTAGCTTAAATTCCATTTATTTTCCACGCCAGACCACAATATTTGCAAGAAGCTCTCAGAAAACCCAAGAGATAGGCGTTTTCTCAGTATCCAAACTTTCGGTGGTAGAAGCTTGTTACGTCATTCGAGTAGCTGTGATGCATTGCGTAAACGCTTGAAAGAAAAGTCGCGCCGAGTGACTAGTTTTCATAGCCACGGTTAGAAAACTCTATCAGGATATCAGAAGTGCATTTTCATTTGTAAGCCTTCACTGGAAAGAGGTGATACATCTGATTCCGTGGTTTGCACTACTGTTATACAAAAATGATATTAGAGGGTTACTTATCCATAAACCAGTCTCTGGATTGCGAGTTCACGTGAACAAAGCGAACGCTGCCTTCGAGTGCCCTGAGAAGTTCCTTCGGTAGAACCAAAACATTAAGATGGGAACTAAAATACTCATCTACGAAGTAATAGTGCAGCAGTGAAACGCGGACAAGCTGTTGGCAAAACGTGTGGAACTCTACCGCTCTTGTTTACTATGTGTATAGCGTATCCTGGGCATATAGTAGTACATGATCCCGGATAATTAAGCATTTCGCCAAACAGACAGCAGTGAAATCGCATCCATGCGCTGATCGCAGCTGCCGTTCATCGCGTATTTTCGAAAACCTGAGAAACTCCTGTTATGGTAGACTGGGTGGTTGCTGTGAAAACTAAGGAGCTGCATTCGAACTCTGTTCAAACGGGCTGAAACACACTGCAGCACCGCAGAGTTCCGAAGAAAAGAAGAAAACTACCTATACCGAGTATTTCTTCGCAACGGATACCAACGAAATTTCATCAGACGGAGTCTATTACAGAAAAAACAGAGAATCCAACACTGCTGAGCCACCAACAAAACGAATTGCACTACCATACATCAAAACCGTATCAGAAATGACCGCAAGACTACTGAGAACACACGGCATCACCCCAGCGCACGAACCAACAGCAACATTACGAAGAATACTATCAAAACCAAAAGAACAATCCAAACCCGCCGACGATGATGATGATGATGATGATGATGATGATGATGGATGATCATGATGATGAATTCTAGCATCTGAAATGCCGCAGAAACCGACATTCAGAAGGATATAACGTGCGTACCAAAACGGTCTATTGCCAATCTGCTACAGGGTGTGAAATTTGATAAAATCTATATTAACTCGCGTTGTAGGCGCAAGCAAGGGTAGCAGGTAGAAACTGAATAGTGAGACAGGACGCATCAGGACATTTTCAATTTGAGTAGCTGTTGTGGGATCTGCAGGCAAGATGGTCCGGTTTGCACTGTGAGTCGGCAGATGCAGTGAGGTAATGTGAATATACATGGTTGTATGTGAACTGAGGTACCGTCCGAAGACCAAGACCTATATAGAACGACCAGAGTTTTCTACTGAAAAGGGTGGTTCAAAATCCTGTCCCGCAAGGCAGCGAATTGGAAGCAATGAGCTGTAACTTACACTCGTGTTTGCGGAAAAGCGTCAGCTTCTAACAACCAACCTTGATGACTAAAAGACTGATTCCCCGTAACTTTACCCTTTGTTCAACCTGGTATGCTGGACCTGTAGAGTATCTATGAAGTAGAAACGCATTCATTAGGTAACCTACTCATTAACAACCAGTCCCTCAGGACAGCTCTGTTAAGAAATTCGAGGACCGCCTTGACATCGCGGGTGGGAATCTAAAAGAGTCTAGCGATGTGTATTTATCGACAATTGTTTCCGTTTTAGAAGGAGACTCGAAATCAACGTGGCAACCACAGAGTTATCGGTTTTGTTGCTACCAGATGATTGTTTAACTACTATACCAGTATACAAATCGATAAGAAAACAGATGTTCGAAGGCCAATTAGGAGTCCGAGACAGTTACGGGCCAAATAATCATACATACATATGGTTAACCAGTGGTTTTGATAGTTCTAGACTGTACTTCACCGAACAGAGCGCTCACGAAACTCCCTGAAGCAACCTCTGACTGAGAGAAGTACTGGAAAAGTGCACAAATTTACCGAGACGAAACAGGGTAGGAGTTTATGGACAACTGGATAACATCTTGGTTGCCTTAGTTAGCAGCAAGCGAAAAATAAACAGTGCAAAGTATTTTAGTAAAACTATCTGAAAAGCAGTGGATAAGCTTAGAGTTTCACGGGTGGGGGTGTATTGAACAAAGTAGAAAATAACGGAATTAAAGAAATGTGGACCAATAAGAGAAGATAAGGGAGGAGTGAGTCCAATACATGATATTCCTGACAATTTGTACTCAAGAACCGGCGTCAAGGTATCTGTACCTTGTAGACGACTTGAAAACCACAGCAGTCTAAACGCCACCATGAGCAGCTTTTATGCACGGAGTTGTGAATCGTGGCTGAAAATCGTGAACGCTTTCGCATCTTTGAGCAACCGATAACTCCAACTATACCTGATTACACTGCTAACCAGGAAACGGAAAGGCTTCACCGCCCGAACATCAATGAACTCTGAAAACTTCCACTTAAAATGTTCTAGCTGGATGGAGAGCATTAAGGTCGAACACAGAAGTAACTTTTAACGGGAACAAAAACGCGAAGAAAACTAAGATTCAGTATCAGAGCTAGCGACTGTCTCAGCACGCTATCAACAGCCCGTATTCATGCAACCGCTCTTAGTGTGTACAAAAAACTATAACCCTGAAAAGGATTAGAGAATACAACTGACTTTGGGACCACTGGGAGTCTGGCGTTGTATTTTCGGCACTAATCCACCCGAACGTGGCTGTCGTTGGTTACTTGTCGGTAAAGGTAAGCCGGTGCGCTTTTGAATAGGCGTGGTCGTAGGACCGTTTGCAGCTACAGCAGCTTGCTTTTTCTTATCAGCCACGGTCACCGCACGAGGTGGCACCACTGCAGTTGGCTTTTTGGTTGGTGGGCCAGGGGTTGGTGTGGGTGGAGCCCGTTTACGAGGAGAAACAGAAGGAGGAGTATGAGCAACAGCAGCCTTGCCTGCAACAGGAGCACTCAGTCGGCCTGAGCGAGAGCCAGTTGAGGAGCTGTTCTCAGTTTCGTCATCCGGGTCTTGAATGAGTTCAAGCTCTTCCTAAAAATAACAAACTTGGATGCAGGTCGAAAACTAGGTCGTTAAACCCCAGTTAATGGTTAAAAACGGGAGAGAGCACGTTAAAAACAAGTGTACATAGCAGATGAGAAACAACACGATCAGTAAAATGGGTACACTAAGACAAAACGTACCTGTTTCTTTCGAATCAACTTCTCAAGTTCAGCCTGGCGTTGCTCCTTAGTTTTGATTTTCCTCTTGAGTACACCCATTGGTGGACTCATATCCTCCTCCGGGTCATCACATCTAGGATAGAAATGTCATTCTCAAAAATGAGTATAGGTAGCTCGAGTGGCTAATAATAGTAAATAACAGTTCCATTTTAGCCTTCTGACGTTTCTTGATAAACAGTGTTCTTATTGGCGACGAACGAAAAACCCTCTTGATCCTAAAATTTATTTATCAAACAGGAAACATGCACAAGGAATGCAAAATATCGACAACCGAAGTTGCCCACGACGTCCAGTCATACTGGAGCAGTCACGCTATGAGACACGCGTGTGGAAACACGACAGCTTCAAATGTCCCCGTAGCAACAGTCAACCTAACCAATAGCAGAGAAGGCAAGTGTCTCTTGAAGGTAATAAAATGTAACCCAATTTTTTCATGTCATACTCTGGATGAGCATAGCAACCCCGCGGTACCCTGACGCACACTGAGACAGTATTTTAGTAACACGAAAATTCTATCCAGGTATCCTGAAAGGAAGGTGGTGAAAGAGTGGAAAGTAGCACAACGCTAAGAGGAGTAATTTACGGAGTCATTTGGAAGTACCAACCGACATTCATATTCACATCGCAGTATCATGATGCAGAACTCTGGTTGGACGAAAAACGTTCGGTCACTTGCAATGCGGATCATACACGTACGAATTTGGTGCAAAGCAGGGTCGCAATCAAGTACCCTAATCTTGTGTTGAATAAAGCATTTCATACTTACACGGTAGACTGACCATGTCGGCAGAGTTGAGGGGAATATGGGTGACCGATCATTTGCACTTAATTATTCTTCATTCCTGTTTGTTTCAGGTGCAAATTCGAGATGGTTTTCGTCCTACGCGTAGACTACAACCTGGAGCTATCGCCAAGGTGAACAAGAAACTAACACAACTCTGTTTAATGGCGGTTCGGTCTATACGGATGTAATGTTTACGTTGAGAACGGTAGCTCATTCATTTGCAGTCCCTTCAACAGTGAGACACTTATGGAATGAGCTAAACTGACAGCGCTGGATGCCACCTGGTGTAGCGGGCGTTCACTGCCAGTGAGCAACAAAAATATGTTCGGATGGTTCAGACTGACGGTACGGAACCAGGGAAACCATAACCTGGCACAACCAAAGGAGGCTTAGTCAATAAAATGAACCAACAACGAAGCAACAATGGTAAAGTGACAGAGACAAAGAAATGGAGTCACAAAGATGGTAAACTATGGAGCACTTTGTTTGATTGGCTTTGAAAGTTGTAAACAAGAAGTTGGCGATGTGAGTATTTGTATAACGCACCAAAACGAAATACCAAATGAGCAAAGGTCAATATGAAACAAACGACGAAAACCCACCGCTTGTGTTTGTGATCTGGATTGTCACGACATTGCCATGTATCAGGAACGTCACGTCCGACCAGACTTTGGGAGAAGGGAAGTATCCGCCACTTTAGGCATTTATCTAATATGAAAAAGGTGGACGAAACAAAAATTAGGTCAGCCTACAGAAATCTGTGGCACTGCAATAATTTGGGGATTTGTGTGTAAATGGAGGAAGTTTTCACCCTTCGCGTAAGACATTAATAGTTTACGAAGGAAATGATTATGAAGAAACTAGAAAGGCAGTCCAAATAGACCATCAAGTCTAAATCACTCACCACACTGTACACACACGGATACGGAACAGCATCGTCGTCGAGCATACTTTTCCTCACTGCTTGGTGGATCCCTCCACCGAGCGGACAGATAGCCAAAGCTCTTCCAAAATCGAACCAAACTATCCGCTTCTTTATCAATTCCCAGGTCATCCCAATACTGCATCAAATGGTCGGCCATAGCGCGCATTAACATGCGGTATTCTTTAGCGTCTGCAAAATCCTGTTTGTTATGCGTCGGCTCTGAAATTGAAGAAAACGGTAATGTCTGCGTAAGTGTGCAAAGTTTACCCAAATGGGTTATAGTCTAAAATGGTCTGAGGATAAAGTTTTGCAAGAGGGGTGATCAGCCATAGTGCTGCCTTCTGGTTAGGTTCACGACGGCCGGGAATAAATTAAGAGGTATGCAGTGGTTTGTTGAGCAACATGGAAATAAATCACAGGGTTTCACTGCTATAAAATAATCCGGTGTACGAAGAGACGAAACGGCACGTCCACACGAACAGGGATAAAAGGAAAGTAAACTAAAAACTGGCAAGTACGGAACAGTGGATGAAACGAGAAGAAAGAAATCAATGTGCGTATGTCAACCAAGTGTTTGGAAGCTCCCGTCAAATAACCTAGTTTACTGTCTCCAAGTGTCCTAGAACTCGCAACTCTGAGAATATGGAACGCCGGTAGGAATGCTTAGTTGTTGTGTAGTGCGGAATTGAGGCAACCAACTAGAGCATTAAAGAAACAAGGCCAGCATGACCACTTACGTTTGTTAAAACCGAATACCACGCATTGACTGCGAATGTTGCAAAATGATTAGAGGTCAGTTTTTCAGAAGCTATCAGGGCTTCGTGATAACAATTTCCTAGCATATTAGATCATTCCCCGGATGGCACGAAAGTAATGTTTAGCGAAAATGAAGGAATCGTGCCATAGGAATTTCAACATATCTCAGTAGAAGAGCAAGATTCCAAAAGCCGGAAGGGTCCACATCACGTCATCCACCCTCCAACGTAATGACCACAGGTCTCGCTAAGTATGAATATACCATATTAATGTCTGATGCCGCCGAACTTGTAAAGAATCTAATGACTAGTTGAATGGCATTCAAGTTCGAGTGACAGTTGAGGAGGGTTCAGAGGGGAGTACAGAACATAACAAACGAAATTGCTGCGTACACCACTGAAGGATTCTATACCATCGCAAACGACAAAAACCGGGAAGCGAGGTAATCCAGTTTGGAAGAGTCCTACATGCAAAAATAAAGACTTCTGCTGGACATGAAATCTCAGATTGCACCTCCTCCAAATAATCAAATCTGTTACACACACGAGTTCAATGCTCAACAGTGGCCTTCGTGGATCGCAGTGTGAAGTATTGGGGAGATCCTGTCTAAAAAGTCGACAACCTTGATCATTCAATGAGATCCATGGCACAGACAGTTGAGTGGTTGACTGAGTCCGAATATGAAACCTCGGAGGTTCCGACGTAACCTCCTAAATCAGATGGGGACACTTTCTTTGGGCTGAGTATGTTGTTTTTATCGCTTGTAGGAAAAAAGTCGGGCTCCGGATTGTCCACCAATACGCCGAGAAGCAAGTGCCAGGTACACTTTCTACTAGATAAGTTACCTGGCAGAAGTTGTTCCGGAGCACACATCAAGGAATGCGTCGCGGCAACAGCCAACGAAACAATCGGTTTCAAGCAATAGAAACGTCCGGACTGGTTCAATGGAAACAGTGCAGCTGATATAATGGACACAATGGACCCAGGCAATCAAAATGAAATGGCTATGTGCCGGAGTAATCGCCGTCAACTCGCCGAACGGCTTTGCAGAACCAAGGATAACTATTGGAGGAGGCAAGTTGTTTTTGATATAAGGCTACACCGACCGCCGACAACAAACAGCTTTATGAATCGTTTAAAGCAAGCCTTGACCCATTAGTCCAGTCTACCAAGGCACGGATTGACGAAGAGTCTGGCGTCTCGAGTGCATAACCGGAGGACATCACAAGCGTCTGGCACAACCACTTCGGTAGCCTACTAAACCAGTCGGCTACCATCGATTGGGTGATAGTGAACAGTTCAACACAACAAAATATCAAGGCTCCACTTCCTCTCTTCTCGAATTTGGCGATGATGCAGACAGCTGTTGGACGATTCCGAAACAGAAGAGATGTAGGTGGAAACGACTTGTGAGAACTTTTGAAGCATGGCGGCCCAACTTTGAAACGTGCCTTGTTTCAGCTGGTTCGCCCCACTTGGAACCAAGAGGCAGTCCCTCAAAAGTTCAAGGATATCCTGAGTGTTCTTTAGCTCAAAGGCAGGCTAAACAAGCAAATCACTAACAGTTACCGGGGCATCAGTCTGCTGAGCTGTGCTGGAAAGGTCTTGCTGAACCGACTCAGTGGGCATGTTTTGCAGATCAATGTTCTCGAGGAATAGTGTGGACGTCTACCGAGTCATAGTATGATCAACATGATGATCACCAGATGACAGATACAGCATAAGTGCCGCAAGCCAAACCAGCCGCTGTGTGCCTTGTGTGTGGACTTCATCGAAGCGTTTGATTCCATCAGTCGTCACTTTGGTTAAAATGCTGTGTGTGGATGTAAAAGTGAAGGTGAAATCGTGTGGATCGACCTCTGATGATTTTGGCATTGGAACTGACGCAAACCAGGATTGTGCTCTTGCCCAAACCTTATTTGTTTCATATTTGACCATACTTCCGAGTATGAAAAACGGTGCTGGAGTTGCACACAGCAAGGAAGGTCGCTTGTTGAGTACTCGATGCCCCAAATCCGCTACGTAATTCAACAATACGCATGCCACTGTTTGCGGATGATAATGTGCCATTTGCACACAGCGAACAGAAACTTCAGCGACTGCTCACGGCCTGCACCAACGCGGCATCCAAATTTGAGTTGGACATCAATACAGACAGGATAATTTCTTACTCTCCACATTCCCCAAGCAAAGGTGCTGTGCCTACACCGAGGATCTGACAGTGTGGATAATTGTGCAGACTTCGGCTGCTTGGGTAGTGAACTGCGAGAGACCTGTCCGTGGACCGCCAGCTCGCGTGGTGAAGGCTAGCGTTGTTTTTGGACGTCTTGAAAGACACGTCTGGAAAACGTGCAACCTGAAGATGAAAACAAAGCTGCATGCATATCGCTAAATGGTGCCGTTTACATTGTTGTACAATAATGAAACTTGGACACTAGATCCACAGAGTGACCATACCTGAGCTGTTTTCATCTGTTATGTCAAACGCCCATTTTGGGTATTCGGTGGTTGCATATGTAAGGTAACAATGGGGTAGTTCGGCGGGCAGACATGGACGGGACTGAAACCATGCTGATACTCAGTTAGATTCACTGGCTAGGATACGTCCGTGGGATGGTGAACGCACGGATTCTGGAGCAGCCCCGGCACCCGCAACTGAAAGCAGTTGAGCAAAATCCTGGTGGTCAGAAGCTGCGATCCCAAAATGATATTTAAGTAAGACTTTGGCTTTGTAATATCTTCAGAGGACTTACACATGAGCAGGATTGTCTGCAGGAATGCGATCCGAACAGGCGTCTGAAGGTTCAGTAAGTGACAGTTGCGCAGCCGTAAACTGAAACGCGCGATAAGCAAAAGAACAACATGTGCCATAGATCCTGGTGACATGACTGCATTAGATTGCCGGGATTGCTGCCGCGAACGCATTAACAGTCACGGATTTCTGGATCATCAACACACTCGTAGCATACAGTCAACGAAGCGACGACGAGCACGTTAGGCGCATGTAAGTTGTGTCGATAATATCTATTTATTTCGTTCGAAACAACAAACGACCACATTCGCTTGGTAAATCACCCGCATTCCTTTCCAGACAAGCCGGATCATGACGACCCTTTATCTCTTCTTGTCATTGACTTTTCTGGCGTATTGTAAGATGAATGCCTTGCTCGGTCCTCAGCTCGAAGTTAAACCCTTCTATTTCTCTTAATCTCGTTTAGAATGTAATAACATGTACTAATATAGTGAACTACATCTTGTCTTATACTTTCAAATCCTTCTCCAACTTAAGTCTAACCACTGGAGTCTCGCCACATTTTTGTGATCTATAGACAAGGGGTTTCAGATTCATAACCTACCAAGGGAGTGACCAGAATTGGCCGGCTGCACCACAAAGCACCATACTCAAACAATCGTCTCCCGGTCTTAGTCCTTCGAGCTTGGTTTACACCAAATACGTAGTGTGAGTGGAGTCACACGTGGTGTGTAGCAAACCATTTTTAGTGGTGGCTATGCACGTCCTTTGGTTGCGCTAATTGCGAAAAGTCAATCCAAAACGGATGATGCCAACTGTTGGCGAGGTCATACTGAAAACAACGAAACGTTTATCACTAGCTATTCACATAGAACTGGCGAGTGGGCAAGACAATGAGCGACAGATCGGCTGGCACCAACGAAACCATAGAGACGATGGTACTCAAATGGTCAGTTATTGCATTCCAGATGGAAGCAGAAGTGGTCCTGGAACTTGAGGTATTGAAATGTGTAGAAACACTTGCGCCAAATATCCACTCTCGTTTACTTTTTAATAATGGTGGAGATAGGCTGGCAGAGGACTTGAAAGATCCCTTACAGATAACAACATTGGAAACTGAAGGGATATCATGTGGCTTATGCTTATCAACGCTGTGTAACAACCACAGGAGCATTTGTCGGGATTCCAATTCAATCGAGCGGACAGTGATCACATAGTCTGCGACCAGTTTTCAAGCGTCGATACTCTTACAGATAGTCGACTGTAGTGGCCTTCTTGGACCGAAAGACCGTTACCAATTCAAATGTTGAAACCAACTTCTTCGCAAACGAGCTCAAGAATACGTAGATCTGGTACAATCATTGTATGCCTACTCTGCAATCAAGGCGAGGGTTTATGGACAGCTGGATCGGATGGTCGTCGTTTCTAGTGATTTTCCCCAACGATGTCCGATCACGCCCCCTCACTCAATTTTGTCATAGATACACTGGAAGATACGCTTGAGAAATTCAGCAAACTTGATGATAAGTTTCTTCCCGGATCAGAGTTAGCCAACATGGAGTGGACGAAATCATCTTGCTTAGTGCACTTGACAAAGGAATGCAGGCCAATGTGACCAAAATTAACTCCCGGGCTAATCTGTAAGGAAGGCTCCTCGTACCCTCCAAATCTAAGGTGCAGTTTCATGACTAGAGTATTCCCGTTCCTACGTTTTGTAATGTAAATAATCCGATTGGGAATGCGGACAGTTTAACATGATTTGGTGACAGAATGTGGCCTGTTCGCAACAAAGATACCAACAGACTTGTTGTATGGTCATCGCTGACTTTACCAACTAGCTCACATCAGGTGAAACGATCGTATGAGGAACGCAGCCGTTTACCGGTGTGTACTTCGGAACGCTGGGGATACGTGGTCGATTGACCAAATAACTGGCCAGCACAATCTACGATGACTGAGTCACGTACTCCGCTTCCCAAATGAGCGTTTACAGCACCGGACGTTACAGAAAGCAGCAGAGTTGCCCAGCAACGAGGTGGTCGTGAAATGCTAACATGCGGTGACGGAAATGGCTAGGTCAAAGTCCTCTGGATCAGCTGAAACTCAGGTCTGGGAAACTATGACAGACTTTCTTTAAGGCCTAATCTCACTTATGTTAACCTCAGAGGACATCAAAGCGAAGTAAGTGTCAAGTGCAGAAGATACAAGTTTTGTGATTAAAACATAAAGCTCGAATGGTTTTCCGTGTTGATTAAAAGAGCCATATCCTAGATCTATCAGAGATTCACACGAACTTTGGTGAACAGTGACTTTATAAGTCTACTAAGAACCTTAAGTGAATACTGTTCAATCCTATCTCGGTCGAAGGGGTAATTCAAGTTTCACAAGAAACAGACTATGGTAGACGACCTTAATTTCAAGGTGCCTTTCAGCACAGTTGAAAGGATCCGGCTAAGCATACGGCTTGCAATCATTGACCTCCTTTTAGAATCATGCTGGAATAAGCGGAACTTGATAGGCGCTCTACAAAATAATCTACATCACGCTCCCCCATGTGCAACCCGGAATTTCGGCGAGGATAAGGGGGTAAACCTCTTAGCCGCCTATGTCGCTCACACTCTTGAAATCCTGATGGGTTAGCCACCACCACCGCCTTTGACAAGGCTTTGAAGCAAGCAGTGAAACGTCTCACATCGCTTCACACTACTATGATGGACGCATCTATAGCCCCCGGTATAGACACGTGGATTAGTTATTTAGATATGATTTTGGAGAACCGATTCTGATAGTTAACAAGATCCTCAAGAAGCCAAACTAAGGCAATATCCACTACAATATTTTCAAGATACATTGTTTACACTAGACCGAAGTGAACCAACTAATTAATAAAACCTTCTTCAAAAAGCCAGCTTACGCGGATGATCTGATACCTCCCACAAAAATTGAAGCCAATAAGGAAACGGTTGGGTCACAGAACGTTAAATCAAATGTTATCATAATCGTGCGAACATAACTGTTAGAGACAATCAGCACTGTATTGGTGGCATCATAGTTGGGCGATTGAGTTTGTAACTCAAAGTTGGAGGTTGCACGGATACATTTGAAACTGCAGTACTCCGTCGAACTGGTCAGAAACATCTGAATCCGAAACTTTAGTACTCTTTGGCCATGAGCAAAACTCGTCAGAACACACTCAAGCTAGCAGGTGTTGTTGCCTATGCGAAGGCAGAGCTTTCCTATGAAAATATAATGAAGGATCGTTTAAGGTCGTTTGACATATTTCCATTGCAAACACCAGATCAGGAGATTCACTTACGGAAAATCCTGTGCCTTGAAAAAATGGCGAAATCAATTACTCATTGGGAAAACAGATAAAGTGATCACGTGTTAAATCTCACTGGGAAGATATTTCTTGCTAACGTACACGGTTCCTGACCACGAACAGGGAAGTCGATTCTGTTCCACAACTGGGTTTCCGAATAACCCTTAGGTCTACGTGACAGTCGTCACGCATCATAATGCGAATCAGTATACAAAAGATAAAGACGGTACAAAAACTTTGCAAAAAAAGAACGTAGAGACTACATGACGACACGGCTGAGGACATGGCTGGCATTACTGTAACAAATTCCTACTGATGCAACTGAGCTGGAATGAACAGACCGCAAGTTTCGGTTGTCGCAGTGGCCTATCACTCATTGAACAAGCATTGACAAGCCGGCACACAGTCTTCACAATGCTTGCATGGAAAGTTCATGACCATCCACAACGAATAAGTCCGACTTACCCAGGACCATGTAGGGAACATCGACAATGCCCACCACGCCGCGACACATCATGCTAGAGTCTTGCTGGGGTCCGATGCGTTGGTACATTTTGATGAGTCGAGAACAATTGTAAACAAACATTCCGTCGCAAGCCCTATTCATCACGTTGACGCCGAAATAAAATGTCAATGTTTTCGGATCCCGGATTGATTTCTGCTTCCGTGCAACAATGTTTTGCCTCACTGATACCATGCTGCGCAGCTCCGCAGCCGTGTTGCGCAGTCGGCGAACCTGGCGCTGAAAACAGACGTCGCAGAACGATATGTGAGAGCATGTGACGGTGGCATTTAACGATAGGATTTCATATCACGTTCCTGGGGATTCTTTTCGTCTAACATACCAGCCTACAACGACAATGGTTATGAAATCGTGATTTACATGCATAATGCATATAAGATAGTCTGGGGACGCATATACAACGGCAAAGCCTGAGATACCTCAACGAAGATGGTGTTCACAGTCGGTCATACAAGTAGACATTCCAGAGCCGTTTACCTAAGCTTCCCTTGACTAGGTTCGGAGGATTGAATAGTATTCAGTCTGCCTTGGAAACAGTGTTGCATAGAGAGAAGAACCCAATTATGTGAACGGTAACATCGCTGCGGTTGTCATCGCGAGAGGCTTAACCTGAGAAGACATTTGCTGCCAGATAAATAAAATATATGAAAATATCCACCACTCGTACAGATTAATTTACGCCACTGACACAAAAGTGGAAATGACGGTAACAGTGGGTAAGCTGATGGGCCAAAATACAACCTACACCTGTCAAAACGGTAATATCAAATTTTAATGACTGATTTAAGGTTTATTTCTCCCCGTCACTAAAAACAGCGGCATGAACTTCCGGGTGAAGAAGGAAATCGATTATGAACGACAAAATTGATCTGGCGTACGGTATTCTAGATAATTTCTGTTAGAAAGCATGATACCAAACGTAAGGCGTCCAATGGACGACCTCAGACCTTATGGTCCTTGCGCGTAAGACCCCGATTCCCAGTAATACCCGTTCCAAAAACTGTAAACTGGAACTTGTTTCATTACCCTTCTTATGGTAGTTCAGTGGTTCAGCATCGGTGTCAACTACTAATGAGTCGTTTCTGCTGCTGGTGAACATGACAATGGATAACGCTTAAGTTACACAGGTCGCAACTGGACAGTATCGAGCCTATGGGAAACTGGTTAAGACCACAAACACGGACAAAATAACGACCCATGGCTGTAAGTACACAATCGAAAACGTGGGTGGGAAGTTCAACCTGTTGTACATTTCAAATCGACTATATTGTAGCAATCGAAAATGAAGGACTTACCAAATGTTCTGGATCTTCTGAGCCTTGATATCTCAATTCGCAGTCCCGTGCTTTGCTTTCGGATTCCTGAGCGCGAAGTTCAGCTGGTGAAACGCAGAGTTGTAAATGAGATACTAATAAGCACTGGCAACTCTCTATACACTGATAAGGTGGATATCGTTGACTGTAAAAGCGAAGATCTTACAGAATGAACAAGCGAAAGATTTCAGCAAGGTTAGTAAGCTAAGTCTAGTCTAATATAAGATACACTGAACAGAAGGATATCCCATTTGACGTATACGCAAAGTGGGCATTAAGTTAAGGACTGGAGATGTCTGCTGTAGGAGTGTTGACTAAAAAACAGTCATTAGTTTGATTCCCAGCTGCCTCAAACAGACTGAAAACGTTAGGTCTTCCGAGCACACTATCGCATTGGAAGAGGTGCGGCACGTGCGGATTATCGCACATTCGGTTTGTTTACTTACAATCTGTTACAGATGACTGTGCCAGCTTTGATAGTGTGGCACATCCGCTTCATCTTTTCCTGACTATAGTAAAACAAGCCAGCCCACGTACCACCCACTTAGTTAGGTCAAACCCTGAGTTCTGGAATAAATAGCCTGGCTTATACCACGATCGATCTGAATGATAATCTCAAAGAGCATGGCACAACGTTTTTTGGGCATTGCCGTGGTAGTCTGTGAACATGGTACGGCAAAACAAAAATGAGTAAACCACATGTGTTGTTGCTCGTGTAAGCCAACCCGCGAGTCAGACATTTCAGTAGTGCCCCATTTCATCTAGCCCGATCATTTCCAACACGCACGTACTTCAAGAGCAAACATAAGTGATTAACAAGCAGTTAACAACTGGCGAAGACAAACAAGACCTGCCCGTCCAGTTTCGTGATTGAAAGGACCTTTAACAATTACATAGACACTACTGATGAGTAGTTTGATAGATGAAGAGGCGATATAATTAGCAGATTTGAAAGCAACAGGTGTTCTACTGGCAGAGAAACAAAGCCATGCCTGGAGCTTAGACAGTTCGCATTTGAACCCGACTGTTCATCAAGTCTACTGCATCATACAAAATCCAGAGAATGATAGAGGACTGACTGTTCTAGCAGGACCTCTGTGACAGGCCACGACAGAATACGTTAATCCACTGAAATTGTACTGACGGTAGGTAAGGCGTGATTGAGGCTGAAGCTGACATTTCCGAGCTCTAGGCGTGAAATCTTAAATCAGCTGACGAAGCGTTTGCCGCGTTCGAGTGTGCTGTTTTCGCCATTTGTTCGAGTTCAGTAGAAATGGAGATCTTACAGTCAGATCTCTTTTACAATTGTATGGAAACGTGCAAAGGATCACGTAAGGCTCAAGTTTGTTCAATCAATTCACGCTTGAGAACTGGGTCGACCAAGGATGCGTGTACGCACATAAGAATTGATGCGAAGAGAAGTTTTAGATCTTCGCGGGGATTGAATTTCGCAAAGACCCGATGTGTGGCTTCGAAATATTTTACGTTAACTAACCAGTCAGTAGAATCGGTGTCAAAGAAAACACGGGTGGAAGGAAGGGACACTCAAACAGAGCATCTAGAAGGAGCAAGTTCTGAAGTGTTCGCTGGCCAGGAATTTTCAGTACTATCCTACTCTGTACAGATACGCACATCAGGAGGTGGCAAGTGATGGGTGGATATTCGTGAGAAGTGCTCAAGTAAACGAAGCCTGTGAAACGCGACTTTCAACCAGTTATCAGCAGAGCCGACGTGCCTCAAAGAGATCATCTAAAGTTGCTCTTGCTAACGCGTGAGCAAAACGATCGCTTGCCATCGCGCATTTCGAGACGCTCACGAAACGCGTTCAACTGGTACAGTCTGCCATAGTTTGGCCACGTAACCTGCATGCTAACTGAGAGACTACCGCAACAGACATTATAGGCTGTGACAGCTGGGTAAAAGTGCGAAATCGTCCAGCGGCGAAGTAGCCGTGATATATGACTATCCTAATGAGTAAAGGAAGTGGGTATCGCCTATCCAGTTGGGGTTTTCAGGATCCTTCAAGCCGCTGGTTGGTAACGCAAACCCAAGCAATAATGTGACTCAGTCATTAGCGTCCCTGCACCCGTAACATCTGTAGTCCTTTCGTGTTGGAGAAGTCTTTTTGCTTCGGAAACCGTTCAGTTTTCGAAGTGTGTTCGAAAAATAATTTGATTTTGAATTTTATCGTTTCGCGCCATAACGTGCTAAAATTTAATTTTGTCACACGTTTCTTCTCCGTTTGCAATTGTCCCATCCCCCATTAAATACATTCATTTCAGGGGGGATTTCTCAAGGCTGTTCAGACTGTATATATTGTAGCGCGCGGTCGAAACTAGTCAGCGCGCATGGATGGAATTGGAAGTGAAAATTGTTACACGGTTGTTTCGTTCACCTTTCAGACCGCTACGTCAACGTTGTGCACAAGGACCCAGAACCAACACACAGTCACACAAGCAAGGAGGACAGTTGTATTTGAACGTAACTCTCATAGGTTTGTGCCCTAATGTTTTTTTTGGTTATTCTAGTACCGCTGCGTGTTGCGTGATACATCTTCGGACAAAATCTCTGTCTGCTGTTCTGGTTGTATATATATATATATATATATATATATATATATATAATGCAACGTGCAGTCGAAACCAACAAGCGCGCACGGATTGAATTCGAATTATGCAACAGAGCGTGTTACTGTGTTGTTAGCACCGTTTTAGTTTTTGCTTGTGTGGGTCGTGTGCATGGCTTAATGGACCTCTGGCTAATGCCTGTTTGTGTTGCTTCCCTTTACAAGATTGTTGCTAGGACGCTGTCCCCCGGTGTCTCCATGTTGCCCCAACGTCGGTCCGCAAATTTTACGGGCATTAGAGTGGAAACGGACAAAAGTCTGCAATAAACCCTCCTACAATCAAAAGTTGTTCTGAAGACAATAACGTAATTTTCCAACACACGTTTCGTGCTAAACAGTTTCAAATTTCAGATCTAGTTTGCGCCAGGTCATTCCGAGACACCGCGTGACGCCCATTACGTTTTGTGGTCTTTTTCAAGTGGTTCTAGAGTCTTAGATGCGCGGTGTTGCACCCGCTTTAGTCATAACACGACTAATCGTTTGCTTCTATGAAATCTGTTGGACCGCACGTGGACTTTCCAAGTCTAGGTTGTAACGGTCAGGGTAATTGGTGTTTCTATTCCCGTCTCAAAGTTCGGAAAAAGGAGTGCACACCGTAACCCACAGTGTCTCAATCCCGGTAACAGCACTGGACTGAATCGGTCGTCCAATGAGCACTGAAGCAGAAAAACACGAAACCATCATTCGCACGTTACACGACAGGGTTTGGTAGTAAAGTATCACTCGTACTTTGTACTCTAGGGCATCAGCGTTTGCGAACTGATAAACTCCACTCTTAATTTCATGCGTGTTCTCAGTCTTTCGAAGGTAACGTATGTCGTGTCCGACTAGTGAACTGAAATAACCGTGTCACACAGCATAGGATGGCTAGTTGAAGTACACAACTTGTCACTGAAAGCAGAACGTCGACGGTGTTACTCACGTCTTATGCGATTACCAGATGACAGTCAGTAATGACAAATGTTTTGAAGTTATACGTGGAACCAACGAGAAGTTCACTAGGAACGAGCCTATTACAGTTTGTTGGACCCCAGAAATTTTTGTCCTCCACCATAAACCAATTTCACGTTCGGATGGACCGGTCTGGGATATTGATGAACGATTCACTCAGAAACACCATAATGCAAGAAAAAGCCGCTACCTCACAAGTTATTTGGACGTTAGAATCGATGTAACAGAACTGAGTGCTCAAATTCACGTTTGTTGTTTCTCTGCATAGTGATATGCAACATCACAAAAAAATAACGTGAACGATAAGACGCAAACAAGAATACAGGAAAAGTGAGACCACGCAAACTTGCCTATTTTTACATCATTCTTTGCCTTCGCCAGGTCAGCTTCGGCACGAGTACGGAATGTTTTACTGGCAAAATTGTACCGTCGAGTACTGTGTAGTGTTGACAACAAACGCTTTGTCTGTACTTTCCGACCTTGAAGATATACTTTCATACGGGGATCTGAATACAGTATAGACACATAAGCCCTCAGACTTCGGCGTTCGGGAGGTAACCTGAATAATAATGAAAATACCAGTATTGTAAAGATGGTCCAGTAAGCACCAAAAGACGAAATTAGCCTGAATATGCTCGAAACCGATTTAGGATTCGTCATTTGAGGTTAACTACACAATGAAAGGCCGCACAAAATATGCTGCAACATACATTTTTGGTCGATAATACGAAAATCAAGATGCTAAACCGCTGCTTCAGCGTAATAGTAAAAAAAAGATATGCGAACGGAAAAAGCGTTCACAGATGCCAAATAGCCGATTCGCAAAAATAGTGTAAACCTGCAACCATCCGTGCATTGCAATCACACATTTGTGAAAACGATGCAAACCCTTCGAAGTTACAGCTCATGAACTTTGAGTCTCGTGTGCTGCCTACACACACGAAGACAAACAGCATCCGTCACTTGTAACTTGACAAGCGAAACCAAAGTTTCCAGCAGAATTGACGAAGGGTTAGCACGCAGGCTTTCTCAATCAAAATCACGTCAGTAGAATGCGGTCCATACGGCTTCCACTGGGGAGGCCCTACGAAACACATTTGCGCACAAGGACAGCTACCTCACATCAACGCGAAAATGGAAGATAGGAGTCAATTTCCAATTAAATAACCGGTATCGCAAAATTCGGGGAAAACCGACAGAAATGCAAAATCAATCACTCCAAGTTATCAAGTATGCGTTCAATGCGCTCCATGGAAGTCGACGTTATGAAAAGAGAAATACACAGGGACATCAAAACGAAACCGCACGTCGAAGCAGTGTGAACGTATACACATCTCGATGACCTGTTAGGCTGAATTGAACAATTTGACGATCACACCGACAACCACTCATGCAAGGCAGGCCAATAGGTAGAGGTCTGACAAACCACAGTATCCTGGTCCTCCAATATGGGGGTTGGAACGGGGTTGGCATCTACTGGAAACAAGTACCGGTTGTTGTACACTGCCACGCACCCGCTGTCTTGCGGTACAGGCTTTGGGGGCAAAGGCCTTGACTGAGAGCCCAAATCGTTCTCCTGTCTAGATATAGACATCCTGGCAGTACCTCAGCACACACACAACCATGAATCCTCACAACATCAATAATTCCATACTGCACCGGCCGTTTCGCAGTATA
>QNGE01007786.1:1960-15260 GCA_008508345.1 Paragonimus westermani
CTTGATGATCCGATGTGTGTCCTCCACAGTGTGTCAAATGTGGAAATGGGAATGTGAATTATTGCACTGAATCCACGAGTCCACCTTGAGATGAATGGAAGATTTACCGAGTTACAATGATTAACGATATGCGAGAGACTTGCTGTACCGTTCTATGATTGACGATACAGAAAGAACACACGCGTACACTGTAGCAGAGTCCAGGGGGTAGTGGAAGCTACATATCCAGGTTTCCTGAACTAACCTGCACGGTCCCCTGCCGCCCTCGGTTACTCTTAAAGGCATCACAGTGGCACTGACAGACACCTTCCGACTGGCCTGCTTGTGCGCTGGGAGTCCGTCTATTACCCATAGCACCAGTTTTCGTGCAAAAACTTCCAGTTCCCAATGACCGGAAGTTGGAAAAAAGCCGTAGCCATCGGTTGTCAGCTCAGCCTGCCTGTTAATTACGGTATGTTGGAAAACCGTGCCGCCTCGTTCGGCTGTTTTTCACAGGCGAATGCGACTGTCGAAGTCATTCTGTTTGGAGGAGCGGTGTACGGCCTCCACGAATTTGTTACTTCTGGTTTCAAATGTTGGAGACAGCAGAGGGCGGCTGTTATACCATTCGCCACCACGCGAAATCAGTCGCTGTTTCAAGTAGGTGAAAAAAGCCGGGTCCATTTGCAGGATTTCGTGCGGTGAGTTTGAGAATACCGCTGTACTCCCTGTGAGCATGGTCCCATAGGACTGTTGGAGAACAGTGAGATCCAAATGTTGAAGTGAATGCGTTGCGGTTCGCATTTTGTTCATCAGAAGGTGCAATCAGCACAATAATTGCCGTACCAGCGGCAGTTCTTGAGTGATTGTCACTTTGGGAGCCGCACTTTCGTCCATAACCATTGTCCCGGAGTTAATAATCCTGGCGTGTTGACTGGAGATGCGGAGGAACTGAGTGCTAGTTTCAATGGTCTTGTTCGCCAGACACTTGGAGCAGGTCGGCAGTCCCATATCGAATGCTTTAGTCACAAACAGAACCAACAAGAAGCACCTGCTCAAACAGCTTCGGTACGTGGCATTTATCGCAATCACTTTCGGGTAGCGCTGGTACACGGTTCGATGTTCGCAGGTCTTGTCGAAGAATTGGGAGACGTGGTTTTGTTTTCACTGTGCAGAACACAACAGGCGTGACCCGATTTGTACAGCTTGCTGGCAGTCCAACGGATGGGACGGAGAACATTTTTGATCCGTGTGTTTGGCATGTGAACTACATACGTCGTTAGTGAAATTGCGCTCGTTGAAATTACTCTGTATATAGCTGCACAGCGTATATGAGTTAGCACCGTGAGGTAGCCAAGGTGGTATATAACGATGCTAGCTCCTAGGAGCGTACGCCAGTCTTTCCTAGCCTTATGGTAAGACGAATCGGAACTCACAACAAGAACAGGGTGAGTCTGTAAGCAGGCTTTGTTGAAAAAACAGCGTTGTATATCCACTCGGAATCAAACAGCAGTAAGCCTTAAGGACAACAACAACCGTAGTGAGAGCACGTGACTCAGTAGAAGTAGATAATGTATTGTCGCATTTGTAAGCGGTAGCGTCACTTTAAGCGTGTGGACGAGTGAGCCGTTGGTCGCTGAAGGTGCGGCCAATCCGAACGCGGCTTGACTCCTGGCACGAGTGTGAGGCACGCTGGCGGCCTTTACGCGTATACAACAGTTACCAAGGTGACGTCAACGCAACAAGTAGGGACGGTAGGGAGTTGGACGTGGGAGAACCTTTTGCACAACTGCACGACAGCCGCCAAAGATGGCGAATGTCGTCAGAGAAGTCAGTAGGCCTTCAGAATTCAGGCATGCGTCAGAATGTTTGGGCAGCGTCCCAACGGCACTAACTAAAACATTCTTATCTGAATGAATGTAGCTACACTGGTGAAGATGGTTCAGATTTACTATACATCATCATAACGTCCATGAGCCTGATTAAAGGTACTCTGGCTCAGGCCGCCGCTCACCTCAACAGAAGGAAACATTACTACGAAGGTCAACAAAGTTTAAGGAAGACTAAATGGAAGAACTAGAAATGGTATGGATACAGGCACGCCATTGACTGCGACACACCGCCATCTCGGATTGCGTCTCTAACCAGCGGTTTGAGTGATCACTAGAACCCCAGCTAGGCAGGCGATGCCTGCCCACTTTGCTCAATGGAGCAGTCAAAGTCTTCATATTTCCTGACCACGTTGTTGCTTGACCACCACGCGGTTTAACCCAATCGCTAGTGCCCTCAGTATATAATGCCCGGTACGGTAAACGCTCAGCTGGCATACGGAGAACGTGACCCAACCATCGCAAGCTGTGCAACGTAACTACTTGACCAATTGATCGCGCATCCCGAACGTTCCGGAATACGCGCCGGCGAACTGCCGCATTGCTCACACGATCAGCCCACTTAATGTGGGCCAAGTGGCGGAGACAACGATGGTCAAACACAGCAAGCCTGTTGATATCTTGCTTGCGAACAGGCCACGTTTCCGAACCATACAGCAAAATGGAACGCACACAGGCCTAATCTACCCTCCCTTTCAGCGACAACCGAGCTTCTTTTCGACGCCACAGATGACGCAGTTTGGCAAAGGCAACTCGTGCCTTTGCTATCCTCGCTGATATATCATCAGCAATACTACAGGCCGACGAGATAATGCTACCCAAGTATGTGAAACTGTCTACAGTCTCAAGCGGATTACCCGCAATAAAGAAAGTAGAGGTGGAAATGGCCCAGTCTTGAAACAGCACTTTGCACTTTGAAGGTGCGAAGCGCATTCCATACAGATCGCCCGGTCACTCACCTTGTTCAGCATGGTCTGCATGTCTTCGGCAGAGAGGCTAAGTAAGACAATGTCGTCCGCGTACTCCAGATCGGTCAATCCAGCGCCAAGAAGAGGCTCAACGCCGAGTCCACTGGAAGCACGAAGCGTCCTCTCCAGAATGTCGTCCATGACAAAATTGAACAGGAAGGGGGAAATCGGACACCCCTGACGAACACCACTAGAAGCGATGAACGTTCGAGACAGTTGTCCATAAACTTTCACCCTGCTTGCAGAGTGAGCGTACAGCTATCTCAAGAGATTCACGTATTTCTCTGGTACTCCCTTGCGAAGGAGACAGCTCCAGAGAACTTTACGAGCAACTGAATCGGAAGCAGCCCTCAAGTCCAAAAAGACCACGACCGTCGGCTGCCTATACGAATGCCAATGCTCCAAGATCCGTCGTAAAGTGAAAATGTGACCAACACCCCGCCGACCGGATCTGAATCCTGCTTGTTCTTCGCGTATCTTGTGATTCCGAGCAGTTCGACCGCTAAAAATGCACTGTTGGCACAGATCGAAATTGAGGCACCTCGGGCACCGGCACCTCAGTTCGGATAATGGTTGATGCTGACAAACCACAGCGTACACTGTGCCCCACTTGCTCTGCTAGCAGGACACCATGTAAGAGAGGAAGGCACACAAGAGCGGTAGGTCCAAAGCGCAACCACATGAGGAAGTGTCAGACTGGAATGCTTTGATCAACCCCTTACGGTGAGCCACCCTCATAACCCTCAGAACGGCGGGCTAGTTTTCGCACAGAACAGTCGATACCACTGACTGATAACTCGCACAGCTCTGTTTTGTTTGGACTGGAATTTGTAATCGGGTTCCAGTACTTCAGAAGTAGGCGGGAGGCTGCCGCGATTCCGTTGGCCATATTGTGGTGGATTGTCAAGTCGGAGGTACGGGTGCTCTAACTCTCGGCGGAATACATCAACGATGCAGCAAGGTGTGAATAAAAGCCCACAGCAAGCGGGTCGGGAAAAGCATGGGCGACCGGATGAGCCATCACACAACTGGATCGGACCAACGGACGAGGCATGGCAGGTAAAATGGGATGAGTAACTAGATAGGGGGCACGATTATTTTGACTGCCGGGGAATATCTCGACGTGGTCGCGTAATACTGCCAGAGGACATAGTGGGTGGATTGCGGGCTGAACGAGCGATCGGACGAGCCATTGCCTAACGAGATCGGCCAACGGACGGGGAACGGCAGGTGAAAATCGCCCGTGGTAGTGGAATCTTCCTTCGTGATCCAACCCCCCTCACCCAGATTTCGTGCGATCAATGTTCACTTGTACAGAAGGGCACTCAGCCGCTTTTCCGTCACATAACCGTCAGAATCACCTATCACACTGAACAGATAACGGTATTTCTCGTCTAGCTTGGCAACCGCCAGTATGGTCAACGCGACCTTGAACGACAACGCACGAGTGTGACCTTGACGCATTCCGTCGTAGGCGGTTAGTAGCCAGTTCAATGTCAAATACACACGCACATTAACCGTGTGTTTCAGGGAACCAATCAGCAAACGACGTTTGACTCTTGTGCTGAAGAGCCTCTCTCGGCTGTTCGTAGACTGATGCATCGAACTGTTGACGGTGATCAAAGCACTTTCCGGTAAACGGGAGCTTCGATGCCCGAACGATACTGAAGGACTACTGGTCAGTCCCAACGCTAGAGAAGTTGGTAATCGGCGGCCAACGTTCAAATCTCCGGGCTCTGTCAGCGTGTGGAGCACATTTGTTGTGGTGTGTGTTGTGGCGACGAAATCCTTTACCATATTTGATTCGCAAGTCTATTTGATGATGAAAATCACCCATATTCAGTAGTTTCGTACGCGGAGGCAGTTGTGAGTACTTCTGAAATTTTTTGGACGAGTCAGTCATGTCAAAACCGTTTTGACCATCTTCCTGATTCCCTGCTAGCACAACTGGGTATAGATTACACATAAACCCAATATGCTCCACATTGACCAATGCGAGTGTGCGTTAGGGATGAATTATGTTCTTGGCACACAGTACCTGAAATTACCCTAAATGTGTTGCGCAAAATGAATCCACTGTAGCACAGCCGTAAAGTATCCCTAAAACGACGTGAATTATCCCGAATCGCCGTAAAACATCCCTACAACGACGTAAACTGGTGCAATTTGTTGTAAACCATAAGTCTCAACGCCGTTACAGAATGCATTACATACGGGAACGGTTCTACGGCACAGTAACCCGACACCTAGTGCAACGTTGTATGTCGCTTGAACAACGGGATATGGAATACACCCAAATAAGAGCAGAAATCAGGGAGAACAAGATGAAAAATTTATTGACAAAGGAGGATTACAAAAAGTGTGAAGGATGGGTAACTTGCAAGTCCCCCGGCATTTCACCGCTCTATAAAGAGAACAGAAATAGTTGTCAATAAAGCAACATATGAAAGGCGATACACACTCACAATTACCACCGACGTGGACACGAAAACAGCACTCAGAGGATACGGTTAAAAATGTTCACATTAGGTCGACAATTTAGCTTACACACACCTCAAAGTGGTGCGCGAGTATTTACATGCATATATCTGTATGATACACCACCTTCAGTTGGGCTTAAGCTATATGCATATGTTTACAATATCAAATAACACTACATCATTCAACAATCAATGTTACGCACATATATCCACAGACGAGCTGGGGACAGACAGTGAAGAGGCAACTTGTGGGAATGGCGGTGACGAAGACAGTGAATGAGCTGACAATTGGGTAGAAGACATCGGGGGTGAAAACTGTTCCGTCTGTAATGATGTCGCAGGTGAAGACATTTCAGTAGAACGCACAACGGGAGACGTCGCCATTGGAGGGAAAACGCAAGAAGCATCCGGTGTGGGTGAGCAACTAACACTTGGGAAAGACAGCAGTGTGACAGGTTTAGAGGATGTAATTTGAGAGAACGTGGAGGACGACGGTCTGGAATTATGAACTGNTCAGGATGGGCTGAGGGAGTCGGCTTGAATCAACTGTACCAGGGTACACGCCTTCACTACTAACCGTAGGGCATGAAATACGCCTGCTAATTTAAGCCCTAACTGTTAGGAGGCGCATCTCCTAACGAGACAGTGAGGACGCATCAGGCCACATCGATCGACCGGCCCAGCTCGGATGCTGTGGCCGTGGGTGATGGTGTGGTTCCACTCAGCCAATCAGATTGCAGGTGTGCGGTCGAACGCCTGTGCGCTGTCTGGTCAGTGTATTTTTCTCGCGGCTGCCTTCTGGTACCCCCTGTAACGTGATTTGTTCTGACTCCCTAACTGCCATATATGACTGTCTCAATTGATTCGCTTCGTGTCTGTCGCCCATCTATGGTAATCGTTTGTCCTATAAATCTAGATCTTCTGTGGCCTAAGTTTTGTCTCGCTCGTCCGATAAACAGTGCAGCCGCGTCTCTTCTGATTTCTCGTTTTTGAGGTCAAGCGACTAAGCGCGTACCAAAGGGGACGATCCAATACTAACACCGCTGGCAGCAGCCGAATGCATAGGTTTACCACAATATGTCAAGGAGCTTGGCGAACGGTTGAGAGTCGCCCATAAAATTGCCTCCCAGCGTCAGTTAAAGTCGCAACGCCTTCAGAAAAGCTGTTATGACCGTACAGCAAACGAACCAGTTCACCACATCGGGGATCACGTCTGGTTGTACAGACGAAAACCACCATTGGAGGCTGCGCACAAATTCCATCAACAGTGACTCGGTTTTTGTTACCATTACAGATTATCGCTATACCCCCGTCCTTCAGATAGTCGCTGTTCGTAAGTGCTTCCACCCTGTCGCGCGTTACAGTTTAACGCATCCAAACTTTCCACGCAGTTTCGTGTGAAACTACGAGGTTTTTTCTCAGTAATCCCGCCGGTGACATCTAAACTACTAACCTAAGATACACTCAACGAGTTAACTGTCCAAGACGGCGTGCACCGGAACAGAAAGTGTTGTGAACTGCACTATGATCATGGTGCGCGGGAACTTACAAGCCTTAAACCAAGGGATAAGGTGTGTATCACGTGCGTCATTGAGAACCTCAGAAAGTCGACATACAGCGTTTTGTATAGCATTTTGTATCTCACAACTTTTACTGCTTTTCGCACTTTTTATCCTCCTCAAGTTTACATGTACACTTGGTGTTTGAACCATTTGAATCAATAATACACCGAACTGAAAGTATCGTGACCAGTGACCGTGTGGCTGCAACCGTGTTTTCTTGCATGTCTGCTCTGTACGCATGATTCTGTGTATGTCTGCTATAGGAGACCTGATATGAAATCTGTGCCACTTTCTTCAGTCATGCAACTAATAGCACGCAGCGAATGTTTGGTCCTCTTCTAACGATTCATCCATTCTTTCACTACTCAGAGTGGTTTAACCTGGACCTTTTCGAGCGTTGTTTAACACACTCGAAGTTTACACGTACCTCTCGCCTGGCGCGCTTCTGAGTGCCACTGAGTGAGCTTGGGCCCACCACGCGCTTCTTTTATGTCTTCTCTTGGTTGCTGCCGTTGGTCCCAGATTAGGCTGGAACTAACTGCTTATCATAATTCTTAACGTTGCTCGAAATGTACGGTTTGTTTCCAAACCCTAATGCGTTCTTTTAGTTCGATGTCTGTTGGGACTACATTTCGATTGCTCTTCACGCATGTCAAATTGTTAGTGGACGATGGTCGAGCGCATACTCACAAAAGAACGCAGTATGGTCTGCAAACAAACCGTATATGGTATATATTTAGTGGAAGTACATAGGTTCACAGTAATGTTATGGAACGCGACAAGCAGTTAGCTCTAGCCAAGTCTGGGATCAACGGCGGCCAACAAGGGAAGGAAGAAAGGAAGCGTGAGGTGGGATCCAGCCCAGTCGGTGGCACTCAACAGTTCACCAGGCGAAAAGGGCGTAGAATTATTGTACACGGTCCTGTAAACGTCTTGAATTCTGCGCACGCAAACTGAAAAATTCGTTAGGATATTGACTGCAACGGGTTGCCAGGGTCTTACCGGAGGTTTTTAGAAGCAACGTTTTCTGTACTTGACTTGAGTTGTGCCTTCCGCCAAACTCACGCTCCTTTGTTACATAGCGAAGATAAAGGAATATGTAATCTTTATCCTACTGGGCGTGCATGGCCAATAGTAAAGTTTCCTTACTCTCCAAACGCAGCCATTCACTTAGCATGCGCTTCGTGGAATTGTTCAATGAACTTCTGCAAGTCTTTCGAGATGACTATCCTCTCTCCTGTGAAGATTATCCCCTCTTCCTCACCAGACTGATCGCGGTCCTTGAAAATAATACTTCCAGTTTTTCGGACGGATTCTTATCTTGCGACCAACCATCTTTTATCACACGAGTCAGCCTCTTAAGTACTGGGCCCTCTTCCGTTGCGTCCTTCGCTTCCACCATTCAGTCCACCAGTACCATCCTGCAGTTCACTGAGGTGATTGTGTCGAACTCAGGATCATTCGTTGCAACACAGGGTATGTGAGCACGAGAGAGAGAGAGAGAATATCCGTGATGTGCAGTTGGTGTCCGGGTTTGTAGACTAGTTTACCGTCGTACTTTTGTAGTCTGGCCATCATTTGATGTAGGCGTCGAGGAGCGGCACGTAGTGACATCTACACTATTGCTATCAGATCTGTGATCTGTTTGTACCACTGTCTTTCTTCCGAAGGTGTAGATGTTGAAGCATTCCAGAGAGAAAACCATTGAGANATCCGTGATGTGCAGTTGGTGTCCGGGTTTGTAGACTAGTTTACCGTCGTACTTTTGTAGTCTGACCATCATTTGATGTAGGCGTCGAGGAGCGGCACGTATTGACATCTACACTATTGCTATCAGATCTGTGATCTGTTTGTACCACTGTCTTTCTTCCGAAGGTGTAGATGTTGAAGCATTCCAGAGAGAAAACCATTGAGAACATTTCCTTTTCGATTTGTGCAGTCGATAGGCTCCGGCTTCTGTAGTCGATCGGTCTCCCTTGTCACAGCATCACAGCTCCTGGGCCGGACTAACTATTGCCACATTGAATTACCAGAGCAAGGTCAGGATTCCAATATGTCAGTGTCGGAGCTGTCGAAATTAGCCTTTTTATCTCACCCAACACTGACTGCTAGACGTCACCAACCATCCCTGCGACTTCTTTGTGTGTAAGTTGCTGAAATGGACGCATTGTCTCGGCCAACTCTGGGAGCAATCCACATAGGTAATTGGTCATGCTACCAAGACGCGGAACCGCTGTGGCACCCTTGGGGAACGACAGGTCCCAAATCGCCTTCGCTTTGTTCGGATCAACCTTAAGACATGAATAGGTGGCCATGAAACGTCACTTCTATACCCTGATAACTTGTCGCGTGATGGCACTATTCTTCGCGACACGCACCGTTGTGGAAAAGCCCCAAGGGTTCATTCATGCTGTGTACTCATGCTTTCATATATCAGCACACCGTCAGCGACATTTGTTCTTTCGAGTTTGTCATGAACCTCAGCTAGATGTTTATGAAAAGTTTCGCCCTACACTGAATCCAAAAGGTGAACACAGATACCAAAAACGTCCAGATGGGTTGCCAACGTGGTTAGGTAGCTACAAGTAGACGGAAGACAAATCAGCTCTCGTGAGAAAAGGCTCGATTTAATTCGAGCACCATATTGTCTAGGGTCGACAACCCGTATTGTTCCCTTCGGAGTACGACGTTCAGCGGCGTGGAGTCAGTGCACACACGAATATCACCAGACTTCAAAGTTGTCACAATCTGACTGACCCAGTCGGTACGCTCATCTACTGACGCGGTTACTTTTAACTAGGACAAACGATTCAACTCGTCCTCAAAACTTTCGCAAATGACCAGTGGAACTGCCCTGGCTGGTAACGGAACCGGTACGGCATTTTTGGCTGGAGAATTACTAACAATACCTGGCATACAACTGAAAACGGAATCACACACGGGAGAGTTGGGACATCTCTAACACATGGAAAAAATGATCATGTTGAGAAGTCACAGTCCATTGTCTGAACGGCATTCAACTCGAGGATAGATGTTTAATCTACTTCGACAACAAACGAATCAGTCAAGTAAGATTTGCCATTCTTCGGATTTCTGGTCGGCACGCTGGCTTTCCGCAACACTTATATTTTTGATCCATCGCACATTCGCAGTTTGGCACCGGACGGCTCCACGGTCGACGTTTGAAGATAACCTGCCGGTATAACATTGACAGATACATCTGAATCCAACTGACATCGCCGTTGTTTGTCTTCAGTTAGAAGCCCGAGTAAACCCCTCTTGATCCAGGTGAATCTCGAACATCATTCAGAAATGCGGGTTACGTATGTGCACGACCGGTATTTTATGGCTGTTGGAAACATTGGAATCAATGCTGACCACGATAGTTTACCGGAAAGACCATGTTTATGAAGTGATTTGTCCTCCTAGATACTCAAATACTCTGACACATAAGAACGCGGATCTTCACTACACTGCGCCACTCGGTGAAGTGGTTCAATCGTGTTTCTCTTGAATTCATTTTGTTCACGATTTCAACATATATGGGAGGTTCGCTCTTGTTGAATTAATTCCGTTCATGCCCATTATAGATTCGGAGTCCTCGACGACTTCGTTTTGTACGACACGTAGTTACAGTTCATGGAGAAATAATTCCATGGCTCCGAAGACTGTGCAGTCGATTTACGTATCACTTAGTGAATTCAGATGGGAGGATGCGGTTAGCTGTCGGGTATGTTGGCTTGATCTAACATCGTACTCTTAATCCGGCTTATTTTTCTGGGTCTATTTCAAACGTGAAACTCCTTTTCATGTTTTCCATCTACTAATCACAGTTTATCTGTTAGGAGGCAAACTCACCGAAACAATCTAGTCAGGACAGCGGTGACGACTGACGAAATCAGACGGCAACAAAGCACTGGGGGGCACGTCGGACCAACAAGCCGGAGACGTGCAAGTGAGCGTGTGTATCGCGAAAGGTGGATACGTGCAAGTGAATGGGGGTGTCACGCCAGCTCGAGAAACTAACGCCTATGGATTTGGCCTTACTTGGCCACTTGGAAGCGAAGTGGCCTAGACATGTAGACAGTGACTCATCACTATTTCATAATATAGATTTACAGGCATTTCATTCATTTGGTCGAACTGGTTTTTGGCTATACAGCGTGTTTACTGCAACCGTGTCCTTCTTGTCTCCGCACAAGTAGACTAGGGGAAGCCGCATAGCAGGAACCCAGGCCTAACAGTCAAGCAATATTAGAACGTTTGGCAAGGGAAAGGCGCGTTACATCATTATCCCCTTAAATGCGTTTGAATTATATATTGATTACGTACCATACGACTCAGTTCTAAACGTGGACTCATTCCGATTTTGCGATGTCTCTCATTTTGGCTCTGATGTAAGGCTACCTTTCGTATTGAGGTTTTTTAGCGTGTTAACTTATACATTCACTTGGAATTAGCTATGCATTTGACGAAAGGCCAAGTAAATCGCAAATCGCCGTCCAAATTCGAACACGGTGTACTTTTGAAGCTGTCGAATTTAGGCTGCTTTACCCAAAATTAACCAGTCGGAAGAGGCTTCCCAAGTCTTCACGCCTATCGTAATGTCAAATTGGCTTATTTGGTAATTGACGTGTGCAGTACAGCCAACGGGCGAGTGCAACACTATAAACTAATCAAACCAGTGCTAATTGATTGAACAGTAAACAAGTCACTGTTATAATTTATCCGTATCCCGAATCACCTCAACCGACTTTCAGTATGATTGTACCGGCCTGGAGAGGGATTATCTGAAACATACCTTTGCCCGTATGAAATTAATCATATTTTCGTAAATAGCATAGGCTTAACAGAAATCAAGTGTTAAATATTACTCCTGTAAAGAAAGACACACTGTTAAGCTTTTTTAATCAGTTACTACATTCCCACCATTACGTGCTAAAGTAAGAACAAGCTGATGCGGTGAGGCCACATTAATCGATTTTGGCTGAGCACATCCGTCTGACTTCACAAATGATGAATATTAGAATTATTGTTTCTCTTGTAGATTGGTGTCGGAGAGCCTTCTTGCTAAAATGGTTGTTCTCATCAGCACTCAGCTCACATTATCAAAGCCACTCGGTTGGATAACATAGTGCGTGAATCTAACGTACTTATCAAAATGAAAATTATAAACCGGTTACGTCAACACCCTCATATAAGATGTGTTGCACAAAAACATTTCGTTCGCAGCTCATCAGGTAATTTTGCGAACTTAACACATACATTATACCGTGGGGGAGCAAGCGGCTAGGCGAAATCGATCTAGTCATTTTTGAGACGGTCAATCAGGTGATCAAAGCAGAAGCAGTAAGATGCAACTGAAGCGTACTCATTAACAAAAAACATGAATTTGATGCAGCACAATAGAATTGCTGCGGGTCAAAAGGACAATAGGAGTCTAAAAATAGAGAGAGGTGGTTAAAAGTCCATACATATTCAGTGGGTGAGGTAGGATGCGGTTGGTAAATCCACACAGATCAAACGGAAGTTGAAAGAATGTACATCGATTTGCACTAATTAAAAAGACAACGCAGTACGGATTAAGGGATGACAGGGGTGGTCCATCAATTGTTAAATTTTATGGGGAAAAACATCAGTCTAAAAAATCGGGTTTGGAAGAAATGCGAAAGTAAGATGGAATCAAAGTGTACCAGTTGCTAGTCGCCAGCTGTTTCTTGTTGCACAGAGTGGGATTCGACCGATGTATTGAGACGGCTTCCACAATATTGAGAGTCTGTTTTAGTTTAGGTCTAAAGAGTACTCTGAGGGCAGTCTTTGGGTTCGCTGATTGCCTGATCTGTAGAAATTGTTTTGTAATGGCACTGACGGCACAAACTACCGTCGAACTCAAAAGTCATGTACATTCTTCCAACTTCTGTTTGATTTGTGTTTAATGGATTACCGAAATATTCGATGGTTGATTGTCTTGTCACAATTTCAATCTATTGTTTCGGTAATTCAATCTCACTCAAGCTCCGCTGAGTCCGACATCTGTTGTCTCTTTACTTGTTATATTACTTTTTATCCCATTAGAATTTTCTCTTGTCTTGCCCGTAAGTTATGTTGATATTGAAAAACAGCCTGTGTGATTACTTCTTTTTACGGAGGTTGTTGGACACATTAGCGAATTCACCTAGCCATCGCGTGATAATATTAGCCCCAAATTGCCACCAACCACCCTCTCCATCGCAATGTTTTGCCCCAACTCTGGTCTGACTTAAAACGTTGCCAAGAACATGTGCCCGCCTGAGCTGTCCGAAGAAATTCAGATCGGTTAAGCCTTTGATATTAATTCTAAGCTGCATACCTATGGATTTACTTGCTAACTTGCTCGGGATTGTGGGCTTCCAGATTATTTGTATTGCGTGCCATTCCAGCAG
>QNGE01007787.1:0-15642 GCA_008508345.1 Paragonimus westermani
GAGCTAGATAAAGGCGAGAAGAGCGAACAACGAAAGTTATAAGGTACAAAATGCTGCACAGAACGCTACAGCAATCAATGAAAACAGGGTATAGCACAGCTCTTTTTCGGTCATATTGAGTACCGAGGACAGAGTAAAAATATAATCTCGCAGATTTGAGTTACTTATCAATTTAACAGTTTTCTGAATAGGTGGGAATCTAGTAACACATTGGGATTGTCCCCAGAAGAACAGTTAACAATCTCTAGTGGAATTTCGTTCCAGTTTTTGGTAAGTGTTGTTGTTGATAACTGTTGCCTAAGGAACATCCGGGATCGAAACTCATGGAGCATCTTGTCGTAAACTCTTCGACTGTTATCACTTATTAGTTTGAAGAATTGTTGCACGAGTCCTTTGCTAAAGAGAATGTGTTGGAAATAAGTCCCCGCGGAGTCTTCGGAACTCAACTTGATAAAGATCAAGAATTCCGATGCGAGACTCGCAAGAGAGATGCCGCAAGCCACTGACCATTTTGGTGGCCACTCGCTGGACACGTGCAATTGCGAGGTTGTCCTTCTTCAAACCGGTGTAGACAAACTGAGTGGCAAACTCGAGCAATGGTGTTATGTGGACTCCGTAAAGCCTGTGGAAGACGTGCTTGTGTATGCGGGGGAAGGCCCTTTTTATCATTCCAAGAGTCACAAAGCCCCTTTTAGCGGCCAACTGGTGTTTATCAGAAAAGGATGAACCACAGGATAGCCAAATCCTTTGGTCCTTTTTGTGGTCGAATTTCGCGATACCTATTACGCTTTGTGCACTGTGTATAACGAATGGGTTCCCGGAGCCACTTCAGAAGGACGTATGTGCACACTTGCCGTCGTTTAAAGGGCGAATCCAGTCATCTGGCCAGCACAAAAGGTCAACCTGAGCTTCACTGGGGGCACACGCTGGAAATAAGCTCAGGGAGGTCATTGATGTGAATCAGGAACAACAATGGACCAAGCATCGATCCATGAAGAACTCACACAAAGACGGGGAGAGGGAATGACGGGCCCCAGCCGGGTTTTATTCTAAAAGTCCTGTTATCAGGAAGGGAAGTGATCCAGCGGAGAACCTTACCTTGGACCAAATGAGCTTCTAGTCTGTGTACAGGTGGACCGTGTGTGACAGGGTCGAAGGCTTTGGCAAATGTGAAAAATATAGCATTGTCCTTGGCCTCCGACAGGCTATCCATGAAGATTAACGTATTGGTTACGCATGACCGATTGAGAAGGAAGCCATGTTGAGTAGGAGAGGGCAGTCCAACGGTCACCTTCTTAACTTGCATGAAATCCAGCTGGACCATCTGCGAAATTATCAGTCTGCCGCGCAGCCGAAACCATTGAGCACGCACGAAGTGAATCTGGATTGTGTGACGGAGCATGCTGCCCTGTCGTTGGCCCTGTTTTAGTTTCCGTTTCTGTAAGTCGTGTGCATGGCTCACTTAGCAGTTCGCTCAAGCTTGCTTGTGTTGTTTCTCTCTACAACACTGATGCTTGATCCTCCACTTCAAGAGGGCGCTGTTCCTCGATGCCTCCACATTGCCCTACAGTTGGTCCGCAAGTGCTGCGGACAGTCAGAGCAAAAGCGTTCGGTTTGCATGTTACACAGTGGTCGATGGGAATGAAGCCTCAGTTGCCCTGACAATCCGTTGAGGACGTTAGTTCTCGGGTGTATAATGCTATAAATTGAAAGCGTCTACTGTGGGACCCATTTCCGGTTTCGCATTTGGGTAAAACGGCAACTTGCATTCACCTACGACTGTGGAGATTTCTAGATTTCATGGAAGATTCAAGTGATTCTCAGCGTGCGTACCCAAGCTTAGTGATAACAAACATCCAAGGCGCAGAAGGACGTTAATTGTCTGGTGGAGGAGTCACAGATGAGGTCGTTGATGGCGATAATTTGTTATTTATAAAGATTCCAGGATCACCGTTGTCCATCTGTGATCAAAGCCTTCAATAAGGGAGATGGCCTGCATATGACGCACAGTTATTTGGTTCATCATCATGCTCACATGGAAATGAACCTGGATAATTATCCAAGTAAACGACTCCTGTATTAGCTTAAAAGCCAGCAGTGCGTAGTCTGGTTCGTGGTGTCTACCAAACGGGTGCCGTAACAGACTGTCAGTAAGAGACCCGACTAATGAAACCCTTCATATGATGTGATTAAACTGCGATGAAGCAAGCTTGCTAGTATTCAATTTAAAGGAAAGCTAGAAAGCATTTTTCGGACGACAGGACCCACGTCATCAACTTGAAAAGACTGGTGGTGGTGAAAAAAATGTCGCCAGCTCCCTTGGAATAGTGTTACCACAGCTTCCATGTGGCACCGCTTTACACAAATTTCCCCCTGTTTTGCAAACTAACCGTGCTTAAACATCCGTACATTTCATTTTGATCATTTGGAGGTCATTGCGTAACCTGCCTGTGTTTATTCGGCGTGTATTACTGGAGGTGATAGTTTGCTGTTCAGCTTGCATTACTAAAGGGACTAGTGAGGTAACTCACATTGTCCATTTTTAATATTTGTTCAACTTTAAGCAATCTATTTGTGATTGATAACACATTCCACTATTGATATTGACCATCACAGTTCGAGTAGGTGGCTGGCTGTTTTCACACTTTTTATTACATACACAGATGTACCATAAAACTTTTGATCAAACTCTTGTTATGGGTTCGGTGGTCGTCAGTTCCCTGCGCGCTGCTCAAGACGGTGAAGTCATACCAGTACTCAACTCGCGAGTTCTGGATAGTGAAGTCTGTTTGAACATTTCGGCTACAATTTTTAAAAATGCCGCAATGTTCAAAGGTTCTGAAGTATATGCCGGAAAGGAAGCAAGTCCCACGGTTTGATGACGTCGACATTCGCCCTGGCTGTGGTAGTCTCACGGTTTTGGAAGTTGAGGCCAGTATTAAAGGTAATTTCAGTGCTAAGACAAGCATTACGATCGTTTAGCCAAAATAGGAGCGTCTGTCCAGATATTTGGGGTTAGAGAAGGCTTTAGTGCATGCTGGAGAGCAAGTGGTGGTTATTGGATCGTTCTCTAACGATTCAAGTTCAAACCGAGTTACGCATGATTTGCTGATCCAGTAAATGCCACTCTCAATATCCAGCTGCAGCTAGAATCAAAACCGTCAGTGAGAAGTTGCCCGTAAAAATCGGATTTCACACAGTACTAATTAAAGCAATGTACAAGAAAATCGAGCCTTTCACCGTGGGTGTGAAAACTCCTCAGAAATTGAATGTGCCGTTATAACAAAATCGATAACTAGGCACTGCCCAGAAATGGAAGACGATAGAATGGAACTGAGATCAGACAAGCACATGGTTGTTGGCTGAGTCAGGGCAAAACGTCTGTCTGTGCATCGAGAGATGATAGGGATTATAAGTCGCTGGTTAAAATGTGTGGAAGAAAAATGTCCGATTTTGGCGTTCAGAAACTTACAGGGCTCAGACTGAGTAACAGTAAGGGAAATGATAGCAGCAGCTGATGTAAGAATCAAGATGATTACGGTAGCTCATTTAAGGAAGTCAGTAAATCGCGGAGTCGACCCTCTACACTCAACAAAAAGTTTAACAGTCGCAAAAAATAACTTAACAGATCTTGACAAAGCCACCAGTGGTAGCCAGTCAACATCTTGAGAAGTCTGAAAGTGTGTCGCTCGATTTGGGATCAAGCAGTGTGTGACAGATTACCAGAATCACGTTTTCCCTGGGTTTTGTGAGCGCGAAATCCCACAGGTCGCTTCCGCGGCAGTCGCCCTCTTCAAGTTTGCTGATGTTAACGGATTTGCCGTGGGTCAAGTTGACCTATCTTAACGACGATCCGATCAATCACTGCAAGTTCGCGGCGCATTTTGGATATTTAGTTGGAGTCTGAGTGATGAACTTCGATCAACAAACGCTCTACATTTCACGTTATTATCAGGAGGGAGATGGAGAAGCAATTGAGGACTGTATAATGCTACCACCATCACCCATATACGTGAAGGCTGTGTACCAGAAATGGTACGTTTTTCGGGAAGAGATGCCAACCGTCTTCCAGCCCCCAACCTGGAGGACCAGGAGACTGTGGTTTGTCTGACGTCTACCTGTTGGCCTACCTCGTATGAGTAACTCCGTCCAGTTTAGCCCAAAAGGGCATCGAGATGCACAAGCCGTCAAACCACGTCAGGGTCCAGTCTCACTTTGACGATCCATTACCGGTAAATCAGCCATCTAACACATGGCCCACCGATACTGCACGGTTTCCTGCGGGTTACGGCGGGCCATGATATTAATCTACGAATCAAGCATTCCACGGAATAATTATTCTAAGTGTGAATGTCTATAATAATCACTTCGAAATCTGCATTCATCTTTTCAGCAAAATATGTGAATTTTTTCAAATGACGTCGTAACATCAGACATCTTTAATCGCTAATTTTCCGAGCTCGCTGAAGTCGGATTTGTGCAAGTCGGACGGTTTTGTTATTCTACAGAAGTATGTGAGAAATTGGTCGCCGTTGTTGTTGTTCTCGTATGTCACCCACGTAGAGTCCTTTCTGATGGTTATTTAATTCTTGTTCTATGTTATATATCAACTGAGTAGTTGAATTTCGAATATATGCATGAAAGTATTCTTGTGGTTTATGTTCGAATATTGCACAAGTTCATGGGGTCATATTGAGGTTACCCAGTGTGAACAGCCAAATGTCTGTAGTGGTATTGCAACGCCCAGAAGGAATACTGTAAGATTGTTATGCTTCATGTTTGCTCTAACTCCGTTATTTACGGAGAAGTGGAACTCCAAAGATATCCGTTGAACTGGTATTAATATGGTTTACCTTCTTTCACTACACATATCCCTTGCATTTCTCTGAATGTTTCCTCAGTGTGCATCGAAGAGTGGTACAGTCGCTCCAACGTCGATGGCAAAATTTCCCAAACTCATGCATAACGAACTGTATGTTTCCGATGAACTTGTGTAAACTATCCAATAAACTTTCCGTGTTTACGGATATTTTGCAATATTCTTCATGGGCAGCGGCGGTAAGCCTGGAGCGCGTAACGAGAATGAAGGAGAATCTATTTTTTAAAAATCTAATATTGCGGACCGCGTTGAAAGATTCGCTCGCGATTTTTTTCCCTGGCACGCCGTGGCCCATGCGAGGCCCTAGTCTCATTGCTCGCCATTTGCCCGCCTTTGGCCCCCGAGGGGCCCGTGCGGGCCCCGCAACGTTTCGCTACTTCGGTTACCTCCGTACGTTGAATCAGCATGGCAGTGAATGATTTAAGCACCTTTGGAAGGATATGCAAGGTGAAGTACCGTAATTTTGAACATTGTAGTTTTGCAGACTACAAATGTCAAGCATTGCGAGTCGCCCACTATTGCAATGATGGACATCAAACAAAAAGACGAATCCTGCACACTCACACGACCCCCAGGTTGATGAACCTAATGTATACCCTAGGAATGAACGTTTGGCTCTTCGTGATGAACTGCATTTGTGTGAGATGGTAAACAAGGAGTCCTCGTGATATGACGCTGTATATGAACAATAAGTACGGGGTTAGAATGCGTCGACACTATTTAGAAGATCTGCGCACGAGGCACAACAAATGATCGCAACGAGATTAGTAAGTTGTGAGATTTATCAAAGATAGGAAGACAATTAGAAGTTTCCACTGCGAGGGAAATTGCTAAGGTTCGTCATGTTTTTACCTGAAGTTGCTTTTCAACCGTGTCCCAGGTATGGAGATGTTGGTTTAGGCGATGCCACTCAGTTGAATTTCGGCGGTTCCATTTTGAATTGCTTCAGCGTACCCTTTCCAGCTCTTCTATTACTAGCTGTTTCCATGGGATCTCCAGTGGTCTCAACCTCCAGCATCTCCTGGTCAATCACACGGCGTTCATGGTGAGACTTCTCTTACTTGTTAGAGAGGAATGGTGAGTGTTCTGTGGAAACTACGGACATCTGGCTCAACTCATCAGATATACATGCAATCTTGCTAGTTGACGGCAGGTGGGTCGTGCCGCTTGGCTCATGTGCTGTGGGGAAACTGAACCAGGTAGCGATATTAGAGTTAACTATCAGGCTTTCCAGTACAGTCGAGCCCGTTTTCTACCATCTCCTTCCGGATCAAAAAGAACGATTTATACCATTCGATACTGTTTTTAACTGCTTTCTCTAGCAATAAGTTTTCCAAAGACGTTCGGCCGCTTCTCTGCGCAACCTCCCCACCTGCCATTGAACGGTGAAATAAAAGGTCTGGATTACTAGACAGTAACTCGTTCATCCCTCACAAATCAGCGCCATGTCTACGATCATTAACTGCACTCATACACCTTGAAGGCACGGCTGTATCCTGGCAAACATCTTCAGCATTCCTCATTCTATCCAAACGAGAAGTGGAAACGGGTGCAGGCGTACAAACACAGCACTTCCCATGTGCCCTTTGCAGAAGTTAAGTCCAATATCTCGATGCCGTTGTGATGTTCAAGAAAAACATTCCTGGCCTATTGCCAAAATGGTTTCAGAATCACTGACAGATATTCGAGGCCTACCATCCACTCAAACAATCTCATGTGCTCAGTGTTCTACCTACACTGGCGTTCCGCAAACACACTACTGCAACGCCCCACAATGCGTTGGAGCGTCTCGATACCGCACTTTTGATGTGCTTGTATACGTTTTCAATACGGTTGGTGGTAAGCTTACCAAACAACACCATGGCCTCGAGTTTATGCGAGGTCCAACCCATTTTACAAGGTAGCCAAGTGTTCACAATGTATTGATACATCTCGTCACTGAGAGACTTCACAGCCTGCAGAAAACTATTACACTGTCCCCTGTTCCCAGTGAAAACCATATTTGCGGGTCCAAATACGATTCTTCCGATAATCGCCCAAAACCACCAACTGGCGATAACGCCATGCAGCAAATGAAACCGACAAAACACGATGATACACTCTAGAAAGACTTCACGTACCTCCCTCAACTATGCTCCTGAACGATCAATATTGAAAGTGCTAACAGCACACACAAGACAACATTTTAAGCAGGTGTTTGATCACCATCCTAAAATTGGCAGTAGTTTCTCTAGGCATTATTCGGTAAACAAACGGGACAACCACTCCAGTTACATCTACCAACTTGCATGTCACAGTATGAAACCGCCATAATATAACTGAGTGGCATCGCCTAAACCAACATCTCCATACCTGGGACACGGTTGAAAAGCAACTTCAGGTAAAAACATGACGAACCTTAGCAATTTCCCTCGCAGTGGAAACTTCTAATTGTCTTCCTATCTTTGATAAATCTCACAACTTACTAATCTCGTTGCGATCATTTGTTGTGCCTCGTGCGCAGATCTTCTAAATAGTGTCGACGCATTCTAACCCCGTACTTATTGTTCATATACAGCGTCATATCACGAGGACTCCTTGTTTACCATCTCACACAAATGCAGTTCATCACGAAGGGCCAAACGTTTATTCCAAGGGTATACATTAGGTTCATCAACCTGAGGGTCGTGTAAGTATTTTGTAGGGGATCTAAACGCTATATACAGTTTATGTGTGAATACAATATTAAAAGTGTGATGAAAAATGAAAACGGCTGACTCACAGTAGCTCGTGAAGGTGTGTCGTTTGGAATTCCACCACACGGGATGAAGTATCCAATCAATCTGTCGTATAGTTCCACGTGACTTTGAAAGTCACAACGAAGGTAATTCCGACGACCGATGAATTTGGAAATGCGCTGAAATAAACGGGGGTTCCGTCGGCCGTTAGCTCTCCAAAAATCCGTACACACGTGACACTGAAAGCAGAGAGAGGACACAGGGCTAGCGATCTTGGAAGTGTGTGCACTTTTGTTAACTGAATCAACCCACGTGATTTGAACGAGTGAACATGTGAATTTGAAGAAAGTAAAAAATGTGGGGAAAATGATAACTGTGCTGTACAAAATGCTGTACAAAACACTACAGAACTCTCCACTAGAGCGTTAGTTAGGTTACGAAAACGCTCGAAAAATAGATTTTATAATATCATATTTCTCGATGCATCTGTGAGAAACACGAAAAGGTCAGCGTGATCAACGCGCAGATTTTTAGGCATATACACATTCTGACACCAAATTTGAGAATTGTACAACGAGTCAGATATGTGAATTGAGCAACAAACAGACAATAACAGACGACATGAAGGGAAACATCAAGTTTGTGGAGAAAACTCCGAGCTACATAGTTTTGAGACGATAGTAGTTTGGGTCTGCACAATTTGATAAAATGATTGATTTGTTTCGTCAATTAGGACTCCACAAGATGATCACTGACCTAATGCTCAAGGTCGTGCCAAAAAAGGGGTGGTTGGAGGATGGAGAGGGTGTGTTGGCGAAGAATTTGATCATTATTTCACGTAGATAGTCCAGGGAAATGTGCAGAATATCTTTTCATGATGTGGGCGAGTTGGGGACGCATATACTTTTGCGGGGAACGCAAGGACCTCTCGACCGGACGTCATTTTTCGATCACTTTTCTAAGAATTTCGAGTTGTTCGCCATATGCTCAACCATTGCGAAATTTCAAGTGTCCGGGCGGGGTGGGATGTTTTCTCGCGCGGGATATATCATTGAAACCAAGAATGGAGAGCGAAATCATGCGATAAACGGGAGAACGTGAAACTGACTATGTGAGCTATGACGAACAATGGAACAAGTGATATTCTGGCATAACCTTCTATTTGACGTTAATAGCATTGTGCTGATTGATGAAAAATATACCACGTAGAAACGCCTGCTATTGAATAACGCGAAGGGAGTTAGATTATAAGCTATCCCTAGTATACGATTATTGCCGAATTTGCATGTCAATTATCTTTGTACAGACGGTGTATATAATGAGAAGAATGTTTGACAATTCCGAGAGGTTGCCGGGCGGTCTATCAAGGGAGATAAAAGAAGGGTAGCGACCAAGGGTTATTATGCAGTCATGAGACGAACAGGCTGAGTTTTTTCCAAACAATTTTAGTATGCTCAGCTTTTGCATGGTGGTTTACATCACAGACACACAAGCTATCAATAAGTATGGGGTAAGTGTGTACCAGGATGATTGGGTTGTTACTAACGGGCATGTATAGTGACACCTATACGTGTTGACTATAGGCATGTTTTTCTGTTCGCTGGCAAGTCCAAGGGTATAACATCTATTCTGAAAGCGGTAGTTTTGGTCGGTTCGAGTGGCGCGTGACTTAACATCACATAACACAGAGGATGTTTCGTGAGATGTTATTAAGTCCTTTTTCAAAGATAACGTCCTCAGACGGGTTGAGATTCAAAATGGACATGACGTTCGTCATTGTTAAGAAAGTTTCTAGATTTCATTTGAACGGATGTATATTCTTACTGAATCTAACTGCATACAGGAGTTTGTTTCAGATGTAGGAATATTTTACTGGAAAAAAATAAGGACGCTGTTTTTCAGGGATTTAAAATATGCCGGGGTGAAGTCCTTGTTTCTGAGGTTATATTTTGACCCGTGTTGTAAGCGAGTCGCGAAGCTGCCGGTGAATTTATTGCCATAGACCAGATTATACATGAGTGAAAGATTGAGCTTGAGTCGCCGTAACCAGAGAGGATCGAGTGCAAGCGTCCGGCAGCGTCCTATGTGGCTCAGAGAAGATGGATAACCCAATAGGCCTTTCGTGAATGTACGTTGGAGGCTTTCCAGAGTTAGCCTATTGGACTTGCGCAGGTGGCCATGTATGAACGGGCAGCACTCAAACCGTGGTCGTACACATGGCTTATAAAGGTGTAATCGTGCAGCAGATAGTAAGAATGAACGTTTAATGTGACCTGTCGTCCGTCTGGTTTTAGCGGCTAGGAACGATATATGTACTGCGAAGTTGAATGAAGTTGAGTAGCGTAAAACGAGGTCACGTACTGAGTTGGCGGTTGATATGCTGTGACTGTCCAGCTTAATAGAGCCACCTGGCACGTAAGAACCACGCACAACGACGGTGGATTTATGAACTGAAAATTTCATTAGCCAAGTTTGTCACCAAGCCTCTAATGACATGAGGCCCTTCCGTATATTTTCTAAACATAGATTTTGATTGCCAAGGGGGGAACTGTAAACAAGTTCGATATCATCAGCGAATGGGAATAGTTTGCCATGCTTGATAACTTGACATATGTCGTTTATATATANCGTTGAGCTATTGTCTCCTATCTTCACTGTTTGTGTGCGGTCTGTAAGGTATGACGAAAACCAGCTAAGCAACGGATCACGTATACCAAAGGATGCTATTTTGAGCAGAAGACGCCTATGAGGCACACGATCGAAAGCCTTCGCCATGTCCAACAGTATAATGATAATCGCCTCACCGGCGTCAGTAGATTCCGTCACATGGTCAAGAAATTCTAGCTGGCACGTCATGCAAGAACGTGCGACATTTTATTATCTTTTCCAACACCCTAGAACAAATTGAGGTATGGTTAATGGGACGATAATTGCCGACGTCATGTCACGAGCCATTTTGATAGCGGGGCTTAAATGCAGAATTTTTCTACCGAAGAGGGAAGGAACCTGACGTTGGACAAAGTGTGTGAATGTTAAACAGAAGTAAGGGGATGTCTTCCCCTCCGCGTTTTAGAGCAACGGGGTGGATGTCATTAGGATCAGGTAGATGAGAAGTTTGATAGTAGCTAACTGGGGGTATGAGCTCTGCATCAGCCGGGACATGGCTTGAGAACTTACTTGTACTTACAGGGAGAGGTGGGGCAGTGTCTGTCCTTCAATGTTGAAAGAAGCGGCAAAATAAGAATTGTTTGCCTCACAAATTGTTACAGGATCATCCTCAGTGGTTTTGTGTCCCTACTGAGATGGCAGGGTCTACCCCATAGTTATTGTGTCTCATCAACTGCACCAACTGCTAGCTCTTATCAGCGCTGTTAAGCGCACGCTTTTCTTCACTTGTGTGTAGCATTTTGGTTCTGCGTGCAATAGCATTGAAGATTTTATACATTTGCATGCCAAGAGAAAGGTCGCGTGTTTTCCGGTACCGTGGTTTAAGAATTTTGATGATATTATTCTAAGTAGTCTGCAAAACGGACAGATGGTTTGTGCGGTAGTCCGCAACGTGTTTGTGGTGGAGGGAGATGGAAGAATTGCACGTCCTCAGAGGGAGTAGTGGTGTCTAAAAGTTTTTGTGGGGTGTGTGAGATGGATTGGGTCGGAAGACTTGAACGGGAGGAGGAGGTAGTCACAACAAGAGGAGGAGGAAAGTCTGCAGGGTTCACACAGGCCACTTTTGAACAATCAACGCTTGCTGAATCGTGAGTGTGGTTACGGCTGAGGATGAAATACATCTTTGCGTTCGAGCACTCTAAATGGGCCGTCATATGCTGGCTGGAGGGACTTCTTTTGTGCGTCAGCTCTGACAAACACGAAGGAGCAAGTGCTCAAGTCTTCGTGCACTTGAGTCTGCATCGGGGTGGTCCTCGTTGGGGTTGGCTTTTACCTGCTCATGTGTAGTTTTGGACTGACGTATGACGTTGAGTCTATCTCGCCAGTGGTTCTAGCATCCGTAAACATTTCACCTGGAAGGTGTAAAGTACTGCCATAAACGAGTTCAGCCGGGATGCAGCCGATGTCTACGTTGACGGTGTTACGGATGCCAAGTACAATGACTGGTAGGTTTTCTGACCAGTCTGAGCCAGATGTGGTAGCAAGGATGACAGCTTTAAGTTGACGATGGAAACGTTCCACTAGGCCGTTTGATTCTGGGCCATAGGCTGTTGTTCGGAAGCGTTCACAGCCGAGTAAGTGCTGCAGGTCGCGAAGCAGCGTGGATGTGAACTGGGAACCGCAGTCATTAGTGGTGGAGGTAGATACGCCGAAAGAGGATATCCAAGTTTCCACAGACGTCCGTGCGACGTTCTCGGCTGAGATTTCGCGTATGGGCGTCGCTTGTGGCCATCGTATGAAACGATCAATGCACGTCAACAAATGCGTAAAGCCGTTCGAAGGTGGAAGTGGGCCTAAAATGTCAATGTGGACGTGTCTAAAGCGGGCGTCAGGTACACTGAAAGTGCCAAGTGTGGTGAGAGTGTGGTGGTGTACCTTACGTCGCTGGCGGAATAAACAATGCTCGGCCCATTCACATATATCCTTGCGCATGATTGGCCAGACAAAACGATCGGTGATTAGCTTGACGGTGGACCGGATGCTAGGATGGGAGATAGAATGGAAGTGGCTGAAAATATTTCGCCGGTGATTAGAGAGGACCTAAGGTCGAGGTTTACCGGTCGAGATCTCACAGTAAATTTAGAAGTCACGACGAAGATAACTCCGACGACATGCGCTGAAATAAATGGGGATTCTGTCGGCCGTTAGTTCTCCAAAAATCCTACACACCTGACACTGAACGCAGTGAAAGAACACGGAGCTCTCGACCTTGGAAGTGTGCGTATTTTCGTTGACTGAATCAAGTCACGCGATTTAAACGAGTTTACATGGGAATGGGCGCCGGTTTTCTTTCATTGGCGGGAAAAAATAAATTGAACCGCTTATGTAATGCGCAACCGAAACCAGCGAGCGCGCACGAATTGAAATTGATTTGTGTAACGCAGTGGCTGTTGACGCCATTTTGGTTTTCGTTTGTGTAAGTCGTGTGCATGTCTTACTGAGCCTTCGGCTCACGTTTGTTTCTGTTATCTTATTTACGGGACTATCGTTGGAACCCCGTACTTCTGAAGAACGCTGTCCCCCGGTGTCTCCACGTTGCACAAAGTGAGTTTACGAGTGTATCGGGTACACGAAGCCACAACGTCCGGCTTGCCTGTTACAGTTGTGTGACGGGGCGTGCTGCTGTGTTGTCGGTGCCGTTTTAGCTTACGTTTGTGTAAGTCGTGTGCATGGCTTACCGGGCCTTCGACTCATGTTTGTTCGTACTGTTTCTCTTTTCAGAACTGTTGTTCGAACCCCTACTTCGGAAGAGCACTGTCCCCTGGTGCGTCCACGTTACCTGAAGGCTGGTCCACGAAGTCACGGGCGTCCAGAGTAGAGTCGGCTGGCCTGCATATTACATTTTGGCGACCCTGCCAGGATGAAATGAAGTGCCGAGATAAAAATAATTGCGTCGCGAAGAAAAAAACGAGTACTGAAGTTAAATGAGAAGTGGCGTACTGGTGTTTAGAGGTATCAGAAAAGAGAATATATAATCAGGATTAAAGAAAAAGGTGTCGAGATGAAAAAAGTACAAAAATAATGAAGTTACGAAAAAACGGACAGAGAGCTCGGAGGCACTTTATCCAACCTGGTAACACGAGCACCAGCCGGTGTGTAGAAGGTTTGGAGCACAGGGGACTGTGCTTTACGAAGAGGGGAGCTATGTAACGCGCAACCGAAACCAGCGAGGGCGCACGAATTTAATTTGAGTTGTGTGACGGGGCGTGCTGCGGGAGCGCATTTCCTTTCGTACCCGCGAAACTCAAATGGGTATGGACTAATAATGCACCGAATGACCTTGAAATGCAATTTTCTCATTGGGCGATGGACTATCCCAGAGGGGTGGAGAAAAGCACAGATAAATACAATTACATGCACATATTAGTGTACACACGAGTATGTATATATACGTATGTGTGTGCAAATAAATGTGTATAATAATGAATATGTATATATAAGTATATATATACTTATATACATACATTTATATATTTTTGTGTATATTTGCATAAATATAGATAAACACGTGTATATCTATACATAAACATATATATATGTATATTTATGTGCACATGTACATGCATGTGCACAAAATGCATTTTTGTGCACATGTGTACAACGTGATATGTGTATATATCACGTTTTACACACATATATATCTATTTCAGAGTGATATATATGTATATAAACATATATATATCATTCTTATACGAATAAGCAAATACTTATATCTATATATATACATATATATACATATATGTGTATATATATGTACATATTACATATATATATGTACATATTACATATATATATATACATGTATATATATACGTATATATATGTATGCATATTTCTGTTGATATATATTTATGTATGTATACAAATACGCAAATACTTATATTTATATATATATGGGCATATGATTATTACGTATATATATATATATGTAATAATCAGTGAACCTCACTGGACTAACGGCGGTAAGCATTGCAAATCGGTTTGAAAATAGACGCACACTGCCAACGGTCTGGTCTACCCACAGAGGAACCACTGAAGGAAGACTCAGTGAACCTCACTGGACTAACGGCGGTAAGCATTGCAAATCGGTTTGAAAATAGATGCACACTGCCAACGGTCCGGTCTACCCACAGAGGACCCACTGAAGGAAGACTCAGTGAACCTCAGTTGACTAACGGCAATAACCACTGCAGAATAAAAACATGAGCATAGCTCGTGAAATCATGTCCTGGGTGGCCCTGAATAGGGCCGTCGGTTCTTTCACATGACGCTCGAGAGTACCGTTTCTTCATAATCCTACCGGATGGTCAAGTGTTGTCCACGTTGTCGCAGTCTACGCATGTGTACACGGGTTCAGACTCGTGGTAGATGGCACAGTAGTGGTGGTACCGACGGGAACACTGACCACACTGTACCCAGTGCACGGTTTCGTTGTCTAGGTCCACGGGATCCTCCTTTTCGAAGCAAATTTGGCAAACGTTGATGTCTGCAGACTTGAAAGCACGCTGCTTTTCATAAGTCTCCCTGACTTTTGTTTTGAACTGCTTTAGCGTACCTTTAACAACTCGTCTAATACGAGCTGTCTCCACGGGATCACCGATGACGTCAATCTGCGGCATATCATGGTCAATCACACGACTTTCAAGTTTACACTACCTGCGCGTGTTAGACACAAACGACGGTTCTACTGAGGCATCGGGCATAAGGCTTAACTCATCAGACATGCATGCGGTCTTACTGGTGGACGGCGTCTGTGTAGCACACCTTGGGGCATGCGTTGCGGGGAAGATGCTGCACGTAGGGATGTTTGAGTTGACTATCAAGCTTCACAGCCTGCAGCAAACTGTTAAATTGACCCCTGCTATCAGTGAACACCATATTGCGGGTCCACTGGTAAATACGGTTCTTCTGATATTCGCTTATGCCAACCAACTGGCGGAAACGCCGAGACACATCATGCAGTAAATGAAAACGGCAGAATACTATGGCACAATGCGGGAAGACTTCACCTATTGCCTTCATCTGTGCTGCTGAACGGTCAACAATGAAGGTGCGAACAGCAGACATACAAGGCACCATTTTAAGCAGGCTTTCGAGAACTATCCTATAACTGGCAGTGGTTTCGTTCGGCATAAGTGCGTAAAAAAACGTCACCCCAACTCCAGTTACGTCTACCAACATAGCATGCCATAGTATAAAGCCGCCATAATTTAACTGATGAGTTGCATCTCCTAGAATGACATCCCCATACTTGGGACACAGTTGGAATGTACCTTTCGGTACAAACATGACGAATCTTAACACTTTGTCCCGGAGTAGAAACCTATAGCTACCTTCCACTTTCAGTAAATCACGCAACTTCATAATTTCGTTGCGATC
>QNGE01007788.1:0-20803 GCA_008508345.1 Paragonimus westermani
CCGTCTTCTTTGGTACTGTTGTTTCTTGTATCCTTGGCGTAAGAACACTGCTGAATTTCTTGGTAAATTGCAAAGGGTACCCGTTGGCCAACAACGTAGCTCTGAGTATGCTTAATTCTTGTGGTAAATTATCACCTGTGCATACTCTCCGTGCTTTCAAAATGTATATACTGTCCTGTCCAGGTGGGCTTTCTGTAAATAGATCTTCCTATCGTATCATCTGATTTTCGGGCAACTAGAATATCCAAGAATGGAAGACAGTTGGTTACTTTGTTCTCTCTAGTTAGCTTGAGGTTGAGATGTGCTTGATTCAACTCCAAATGGACTGCCCATTGCAACACCACTTGCCGGAAAGTAAATGTTTGGAAGTTGAAATTCACATTATGTGTGCACAGGAGTGATAATGTTTTTAGTTCGGATACTGGAGTAGGAAAAGGAACATTGTTGCTTAGAATAAGACAACAAATATTTTCAACCGTTTCATGTAACGGAATGTTAGTGAAGAGCGACGTCACATCCAATGAACACATCAGTTTGTTCGAAATATCCATATTGTACTGATAAAGCGCAATAGTGTGGCTGACCTTATTGAAGACCCCAGACAAGGACGGTAAAACAACGCCGCCTGTATTTCTCATATCAGCGGCTTAGTCAACCGCACCCTGATTTCATGTTGGTGTACAATGCAAACCGTTGCTGCGTGTAATTTTCACGACGTGCTGGTAAGAAAGTAGTGTGCAGGAGGATTATGGGTGAATGAAAGTTGTCCTTGTCTGAATGACAACTTCATAACCCACACAGATTGTCCCATAGCTTAGCTGAGCTCCGACCAATTAACAATGAATACAGAGCAGGTTTGTACACCTGGAATTCTGATATGTTGTGGCTCAGGCGGTTAGCGCCCACTCCGGAGACATGAACTAACCCCCAGCTGAAACGTGGCAGACGATTGAATAAACTAATGGGGGATGAATGTGGGTTGTGTAACGGTGTGGCGATTCACAATTCGAATAATCAGTGATACGGTAGCTTGTTTGAATTGTTTAAAAAACAGTGGCGACTAGCGGAACAGAGAAAGAAGACTTGCAAGTAAACTGATTTGCAGAAGCTGCTCCAGGTGCTGATTTAGGTAAAATGAATAAGAATGACAAAAGTGACGGAATCGACGATCAGGAAAGGGATTAGGACCTGGACGACATCGTAAGTACACGTTGTCGCATCTTTCAACAAACGGATCACCGGTGTTGATTCCACTTTCAATCTGTCCGACCACTTGGTGATTCCAAGTGAATCAGATGTATATATATATATAGATTTCTTGAAACGACTAATATCTGAATGTTTGATGTGTTACAATGAACGTGGCTTAGGTCTGTGTTCATAAAGAAAACACCTAGTAACCGCTATTCACTGGAATTGCCTCCGATTTCCCTTATTTACCAAGCCATTCTGCAATTTCATTTTTGCTGGGTGTCCGGTTGAATGAGCACTTTCAAAAACACAATTTTTCATAACCTCGATTGTTGTGCTCCTATACTATGCAGTTATTCATTCAAACAAAATCCTCCAAGAATTATATGACGTGGAAATCGCTTACACTCCGAGCTTTTAACATTTTTTCACAGAAGACGGTTCACTGACTTGATGTATGATGAATGTCACTTTCGAACAAATTGCAGCCTTCATGTTTAAATAGACTCTACGCTTTTCTTACATTACACGGCAGTGTGGCCTCTCCTCATCATGAAGGGAATACACATTCTAATTCGTTTGCTTGTGTAACGAACACAGTCACCCTTGTATTGTTGATTGTACAAGAAATGAGCAAACTGTCGCATATGTGTATGCATTTTCGTGGTAACAACTGATAAATTGAAGTCCGATCTTTATCCGCTACGTTTGACTAATTAGATATGAATGCATATTATTCCGCGCAATAGCTGGCCATTTCAAAGTGAACAGGGATTCAAACACTCATCGGTTACATTCAGAAAGAAATCTTTGAATCACACGAATGGGATTTTATGGGCAATCAAATACGCTGGATAACATGAACTGTACTTGACTGTGTATGACTGGTTTGAAAAACGCAGCAGCTTATTATATAACCGATTTCTAAACTTGTTTATTCGAGGCGAATGGAATTTTTGGAATTCCGGTAAGAAAGTTGATTCCACAAAAACCTTTGGAGATTGGCTCAGTGCAGTCCATGATCCACACAAATCAGCAGAGCGTGAACACAGAAAATAATCTAGATAATCATCCCAAACCAGGCTGACAGACGTACAAACAGAAATGTGTTCACACTTAACGCACGGTAATTACCATGAGCAATGATCTCCCCGTGCACCAGTTTTGACATAACCGCTTTTCGGTGTACCAGGAAACAACGACAATTCTTGTTTAAACTGACTGTAAAGTCGAAAACAAGTTCTTCGAGCAGTTACTTTGCGGCAGTTTGTTGCTAACACCTAAACGTCACCCATAATCGCTTCCTGTTTTCGCACTCATATAGTCCAAGTAATCAGCCCCTCTCACGAACAGTGCCAAAGTGTGTACCTATGACCATTGTTGGATGATGTGTTATGTATAGCACACTGTAGTAGTGTCGCGTGGTGGATCCGGAAGTTTTACGGCCAACCGTTACTAGAAAACAGTGCACAGGATTATGTTTAGGTAGGCTTATACGATTCACCTAAATGATATAGTTGTAAAGTGCATAGGTGACCAACTTGCTTCCACCTGTGTGCTCTGAAATCAATGTCATTATGGCTGTATGGTAAAAGAGGCATTCTAGTAAAGCATCTGATCGCGAGACGACTGAGGTTTAGGCTATCGCTGGTTTTAATGAGAGGAATAACTAATTTCAAATCAGGATGACCAAGGTAATGATTAAATCAGACACAAATGATCAGACAAACGTGGACAATTTAACCACACAACACCGTTACACCACAACGCCATTTATTGTGCGATCGGTTTCAAACTATTTAATTTCAGACCAAGCGTACGATCACGATTTCGGTGAGTAATTTATTCACGCACAGCAAAACAAGCGCCAATTTTACCCCTCATTTAGATGCATAGTTCACACATCAAATCTGTATTCACTTCACAACAACAGTCAATCCCAGTTTTAGAACAAAATAACCGAGGTGATGCACTGGGCCGTTCAATCAACACTATGTTCATTCTTGCCTGTTGTAATTCAATTCATGTTAGAAGTGGCTGGAAATTGTCTGCTAATTTTAACATCATGAAAAACGTACTAAAAGGATGATAAATATTATCTTTTCTACCCAATCTGATCATCGGAGAAATAATGAAGGGCTTTCTTCGATACCTGCAAAACGTCAAACCTCACCCCTACTAAGTGAGGTGTACACCACTTATAATCATGCAACCAATTAGTCGTTGCTGATTTACATCTATCTCAAAGGTACAAAAACGGTTAAAAAATATTTCATACCGAACTATATATTGTGGAAGGCGTAATGCAAGTTCGCAATGCAAATTGTGTTTTCAAGGTTGATACGACTGTGTTGGTGTGATGCTGATTGACAAAACCATAAATATTGTTGATCGATTGAGATGTTTGACCAACTGCACCTTCAGCTGTATAAACTCAAGAGACTAAGTTGATAACCACACTTACAAAACTACAGCAGACCCAACAGGCAAGATTATCTCTTGTGCTGCAATGTTTTTGGACTGTGAACGATTTTCCGCGGGAATGTTTCAAGAGTAATGTATCGTTATTCTACGTTTGAAAAATCTTACCTTTCTGGATAAGAGGTTTAATTCGTCCGGTCACATGATTCGGGATTATGACGTAATTCCCGACGATGATATGAGAATACTACCGTTCGATGCAGGGAAGAAAAGTCACACACTCGTTTATTCTTTGCAGGTTACGTGAGTCCTGTTTTTCGACAGCTGTACTCAGGAAACCACATAACAGTCCAACACGTCAGGAACATTTGGCTTTGTAATACTGCGTTAAAAGTGAAAATAAATTCAACGGCAGTGCTTGGCAATAAACGGTCTTCGGTCTTTGATAAGTTAATACCACGTATCCCTGGGCACATGCAAATACTGTGGAAGTTACTTAACCTACTCATTCATAAAATTAACCACAGATCATGTGTTGATAATCACCGCAGCCAGCTAATTCGTACCCTATACGGAAACCATGTGTAACCTATGATTTCTTCTAATAGTGTAGTAATATGGTCCTTTGGTGACAAATTCAGGATAAAAGTTTGAATACGCTTGTGCACAAAAGTGCGACAACCTAAGGCCGTCACCCATTCACAGATAAGCTTGCTGTTGTTTACTGCATCGAAAAAGATTCTAATCCTCCTTCTTCCTCTCCAGTATTATGCATATGGTAATAGCAAGATGTTTGTACAGATCACCTATATAGCTAATGGCTGTTTGATTCCATCACCAATAATTTATTCGTTTGTGCTTGTTTGAAATGACCGGTTTGCTAGTTTGAAGTGAAATTGGAATCGCTCTTCCGCACATCGTATTGCGTGATTCACTGTGGAAATGGTTTAATTTACTTTTTATCAGAGCCAGAAGATGACGATATCGGTGAGATATTCGTTTATTTACAACATTTTTACAATATAGTATAATGAGATTTGAGTAGGTTGAACTGTGAACTTGAACGCACTTTCCAGCATTGCTCCAGTGTACAGCGTTCTCTTAAGTTCGTTTCACACCCGAGGCAATAAGTGCTTTTGGTTACTACCTGAACGTGTTCTCCAGATATAACCGAAAACCATTAAACACATGAGTAGCTGTCTTTAATCAACATTCGAGAGGGTTACCGTCAACTAATTGTTACAATTTTTGCATCACGACAACTGCCACATATCAGACTGGTACTTCCATTTTAGTCATTTCTTCAACATACACAACACATACTTCAGATTATGTAACCATCTCTAATGTCATTCAGAAAAGGTTGGACACAGTGTATACTGACCAGATTGAAGAGAGTTTAGACCCCTCAAGTTGGGATCTATTGCAAATTCGCAATTCATGATGTAACTTGACTGACAAGACGAATTTAATCATTTTAAGTGGACCACGGTCAGTAAGCATCAGGTGGGAACAATTTTTGACGATTTTGATCGTTACAGCTATCACAAATCGGAATAGTCGTTTTTCAAATCACAGGAAAACAATATGCTCCATGTAAAGTTTTATATTGATAGCAGCTTCACGCAAACATTCCTTCGGACATTTGTAGGTATGCGATTTGCATAAGTTCTGCAGAATTCCTTTTTGTTTGTAATCTGATTATTTAGATAATGCGGTTTCGGTGGGCTCACTTTAAAAGGGAGCGTTCCATATACCGAGTTCCTTACTTACTACAAGCTATTGATATTGCGTGTCTCTGATTTCTCTAAGTGTTGAAGGGAATGACAACAATGACGGAACTTTGAACGTTTGTGGCTAAATAGTGCGGAGAGAACACTGAGTTTGGGATACGAGTTCATTTCGTGAACCAATCAGTCACAAACATGTTGCACTTGAAATTACAGTCGACAAAATCTCAATTGCAACGGAGTAATAGGTCGCTAGTTGTTACTTACCTATTGAAATGTGAGAAAAACACAGCAGGTGTTATGTATCTGTCACATCCTTTTGGGTACGAAAAAGGCTTGTAGTTAGTGGCTAACAAGGTCTCAGTAAACTTAAACCGCCTCACCTGGTTGAAGATTGTGATCACATGAAACGATGAATGCACTTCGGCAGTGTCAAATGCGCAGCAAATGTCCAGTGTTCAGTAACGCTTGATTTTAAACTGTGCGATGTTCTGCAGACTCTTTTAGAAGATGGGTACTGTATGTCGACGATACATCGCTGATCATGAAATGTCTCTAAAAGAAGTCACACACAGGCCACTATACAACAATCTCAATACCGGTAACTTTGCCCTGGTGACGAAAAATCATAAGAAGCCGTATTTCATAGATACCCTGAAGATCCGCAGAACCAACAGAGTCGAACTTATCTTCGTTTTCCACAAGGAAACGTAAGGATTAACTCCCTATATTTCACGACAACCATTCGCCCAGTCATAAGGGAAGTATTTGACCTCGGTTGGGAAAGACCGAAAGATTTTGCAGTCGATTGGCGAAAACTACCTAACTGGGGTATTTGTTCCCAAGTGAAGGTCATTAAACGGCGCTTGCCGCAGAGAAAAGAGACACGTTACAAGGCCATCAACCATGTGAACTTTCCCAAAGTGCATCAAACCTTGAAGAAAGGACAGGAAGACTCCTGCGACCACATGAAATCACGCTAGCCAACAAACCAACGACACTGTTACCGGGAATATTGTTAAAACCAAGGCAACAAGGCAAATCCATTAAAAAGGATAAGTCTTGTGCGAACAACCGCAATGACCGCGGAAAACACTGTTTAAACACAGGATATAACTTAGTCATAATGAAAACTTGGACGCGAATTGATCATTAGGGTAGACGATCGCATTTTGTTGCTGTCCGTCCAGAAAGATCGCAATGGACAAAGTTTCTAATTGGGTGCCAAAAGATTTTTGATCGGGTAAACAGCAATCCTCGTGTTCATCAGACGGTACAGTAAGACATTGGAATGTACACCGTTTCACCACCACTCACTTTCACACATACACGCTTAAATCATTAGACAATGAAGATGTCAACCAATATGTTGATGAAACGCTTGCAGGTTAAGTACCAAGACTAAAAACAACCGATTACTTAAACAGTGACTTTATTTATGTTATCAGTTAAACATGTCTACTTGTCCAAAGAAATCACTTAACAAGTAAAACAATTTACGACGGAAAGTTCACCCCTATGGCTCATGCATACTAAGATTTTTGGCCGATCGTTTGCATTTGACGAGTATATGATCTATTGTTGGCAAGTCCGGTTGCGTTTGACTTGCATTAGAAACTGGTTTTTTGCCACGTCTTTCAGGCCCATTAATAACACTTGACATATATTTCAAACAGTGACAAGAAAAATAAACACTCGTTTTCTTCAAACGCTGGGAAACAAATGGGTCCCACTTCGTTCATTTAAAAATCTGTTAGGCCACTTTGATTCACTTTTTACTTAGTAAAAAATACCAAATGGTCAACGTCATTCTTCTGAAGAGGCCAACGTGGGCTGCCAAAATCTGGCAAACGTGGGGAATTTGCCGTTGAAAAGTCGATTTGATTAAGTAACTCTTATACTCACTGAAAAAGATGTCCGCTTCTGCACTCGAAAGAACTAATTGGTCTACTATAGAAGTGACTGCTCATCGACGTCAAGCTGGATCGTTGTAATCATCCCCAAGTTCAGTAATATCGTACTAATGTTAGATGTAGGTGCATGCTGTATGCACCTGTCAAATTACAATCCTTTTTAATTAACAAGAGTGAGCTACTCTCTAGTGTACGTTGTAACTCAATTTTCATAAGGGTAACCATCCCTCATCATTTATAAGAATAAGTTCACCAGCCCAGTTGGGATAGTATCAACCTGTAGGCCCATTGTTGGCTGTTACAGGAAAACAAAAGCCACGAACGGGGCAAATTTTGAAAGTATAAGAAAGGTTTTCCTGAAACGTTAATATTCTCTTAAAACTTGAAATCCGAATGTAGCTACACATTGTAGAAAACACTACCGAGTGTCTGCTGCTAACTACTGTGCCACTTTGTGTGCGTCTGAATCATTGTAACCATTTAAGCTCAAGTATAGCAGTGCTGTCTTGGAAATCGTATTACTGTTTACCATGCAATTGCTGGTGCTTTGGTATTTTTAAGCGTTATTAAATAGAACCTCAGATCAATATGTTTGCAAATAACATTTTTTACCGGCGTGTTTTTTAATAACGTTACAATGAACAGCCATCTACAAGTAACTAAGTCGTACTCAAACCATCTTCATTTATTGCGCCTCTAGGATGAATGTGGAAACGTTTTACGAAAAATATACTTCATAGTTCCTCATTCCGCTAATTTTTATTTGACAAGTTGGCTTATAGTGGTTTACAACACTGCACTTTCTTCCATCCCGATCAATAGGAATCATTTACTGACGTTGGGTGTCTACTATATTTTAACTAGTCGATGATGGGGATAACAACAAACTTCTTCTTTGTGAATAACACGATTAGACTGATCATGTCGTTGAATTCGGCGTGTGTCAACAAAGCATCCGATATCTCTTGTAATGAGATTGTTGGGTGCTCCTCTTCAAATACCACGAAGAAAGTCAGAAAGACAATAAGTACTACCATTAGAGAATTTGTAATCAACAAACGAGATCAGTTGATGAGATCATTGGGGTCAAATATAACATTCTTACAGGCGATGGTATCCACAATAGTCCGTGCATATTTACATAGATCGATTGGTCTCACGCTCTGAGTAACAGAATGAGCTATCTCACCAATGTCCACTCTGAACACCACAAAGACACTGTTGTAATTGTAGACTTTCGTTGCAGTCTTGTAACAGGCAACATTTTCTAATTTCAATAATCAGTTTTTGTTGCAGCCCAAGAAATTTTCAAATTTCTCACAAAATGGCACCGATGGGCAGAACGGATTAACTAGTTGCGTTATAAAATGCTTCCATACATCAGTTTGCAATGTTTTCCGTTATGTCTTCCAGGAAAAGAAAATTGAAAAATGAGCAGCTTCCGGTGGACGGCGTCAAATCATAAGCTCATCTAAATGGCGCGACATTTATTTTTGTTTATATTCATATGCAACACAGGTTTCTCAATCCACGATTCAACAGATATCTCCTCCAATACATTTTCATGAATACCTTCTAAATTCACCCATTATCTTAACCTTTCCTTTGAGTGAATTTTCTGGTGTACGTACGTTAATCAATCTTGCCGTATGTCATTTTCTTGAATTCTCATCAGCATCTTCGCAAATAGTGGAGCACTCACTGCAAAACATGATTTATGCCTTCGACAACTTTGTGCAACGTAAGTGATAACTTTTGCTATGGTTCATGAAATGAAACACGCTATAGCCCTAGTCATTTCTGCTTGTTAAGTTGGCATTTTTCTCCCCCATTGGGAAAAGTACTCTCAGTTCATCCGATAATTCTGTTTTTATTGACATGCCCTGTGGGAAGCTGTAGGGTGTAAATATTCAGTTTATAGCCGACAGTTAAGTGATAAACAACTATGTTATAGATGGGCATTTTTACTTGGGCTGAACTGCAGGTTTCACTTAAATATTGAATCGATCTATCATTTAGCTGCCAGTGACAGTATGTTCAGTGGTATTTCTCCCGGAAGGTTAAGTCAGCAACAGTGATTAAAATATGGGTTTTTCATGTCCATGATCTTCCTCATTGTCACGGTAATAATGACCTCATGATTCTGAGCTGTGGAAGAGCTGACCAAAATGAAACCATTACTAGTGCTTTCTACTGAATGTGCCTAAATGGAAACGTAACTAGAAACGTAGGATTTGCAACACTTTGGTGGTGTCTACCAGATGGTTGGTGATTGCATCAACTTTTACATGAAATATATGAAGATTGTAAGCAACTTCCTTAGTACAATCGAAGTTGGTCGTTTGTAATCGTGTGTATTTGAAACCTCATGACTACTAGAGATTTTCTGAGTTCTATTCATCTTCAAGTATTGTGCACGTTACGGCAAATTGTTCCCATTTATTACCTGTGTTTTTCTAGTGCTTTCGAATGAACTCCGCACCTCGGTTGAAAAGAGTGGTTTATCATCTATCGTAAATAAAGTTGTACAAGGTGGGTGAAGAGACAAATATCAACGAGAATGCCGGTACCATTTTTCAAGTGAAATAAGATGCCTTTCATTGTACATAACGCAGATCCACTGATTCCCACTTTGGGCACAAAGAAGCACTAATCTGAGACGGAGGTCTATGCTGATTTGTACATCACATTCCCTAAATTTCACACCTGTATATCACTCCGTGTATTGAAAAATCACTGAATTGCGCTGGCAGTAAAGAACAAGGTGTATATATATGATATATATTAGAAGAAACGCAAAATCTCTCGAGAGGACAAAAGTTGGACCACATTTCGAACATCTTTAGCGATTATCAAGGCCGATTGGACGTATATGAGCATGCTCCGATCGTTTATTGTAGTGATGGATTGGATAAAAAGGTGCTATCTTGTGAATTAACCGTGAAACCTTGTTATATTCAATCAGTTTATCTGTCCTGACATATCTCGTTCTGAAGCCTTGTTAGGGTGTCAAATGTCAACCAATTGCTGATAAACTACATCGGCTTACCAGCCTGAAGATTATGTCCCAACCATTATGACGCACAAATCGAGTCAACGTCTGTTCGAATATTTACAGAGGACCATGTTTTTCACCAGTTACTTGGTGTCAAAACATATAGCCCGTTTAAATGGTGGATCGAAATTCCGATTGTTTGAACAATGAGGATTGTTGATTGGAAAAAAGTTTGTGGATAGTGCGAGCCAATACGACGTGAATGTAGTAACCGATGTATACGCTTCGAAAGCAAAGTAACCGTGCAGCGTCTGCTTAAGTACCATGAAGTGTATTTGGACCCACATCCGTCTACAGTCGTTTTAGGTGGTCACAACCTGTGCGACCAAACCTGTTTTTGTAGAATAATGATCAACACGTTTGGTCGGGCTGTCGTTGCTAGTGCGTGGGACGTTTATTGGCGGGAAACCAGAGCACAGAAATTTACAGAACAGAAAAACAACACTAACTGTTTAGACATTTGGCCATAAAAATGACATTATGGATGCCAATTATTAATCAGAGTTTGATCGAGTGGAAAACCATGGTTGCCTCCTGGTCGAGAAGAGGAACGCCCATCAGCTGCATCTCAATTGAAGCGCACCTTGTTCTTCCGGAAGCTCCAAGAATTTCAAAGGTGTTTGTTCGCCACCATTAAGGGATACGAAATAAAATCGAGAATTGCAACAATCATAATTCCATCTTCTTTATGTTTACCTTGCCATTCGGTTAAGTGTCATAATTTACAGCCTGATACTTCAACCACTGGGGGTCCTTATTGCAGTCCATACGTTGATATTTGAGACACATTAACTTCGATCGTCAGTATGGGCTGCAAAATCATCTTGTTGCATTAGATGTTAATAAGCTAGACACACGGTAACACAGCTGGCGACTTTTATATTAGCCTACTACAAGAAATCTTCTTTGTCCTTTGAAAACAGTGTCCAGCATTAACTTCAAACTTCCGCAGCATTCCGACACATTTTTGTCCGTTCAAGTATTTCCGATTAAAAGCAGAAGCTTCTCACTCTCCAAAACTCTCAGTTTACCTTAACGTAATCGTATGGGGATGGAGCATCTGTATGTAAGTGTCATCCACTCGGGTTATAGTCGCACAACAGTGGGTTCACACGCCGCTTAATGTTGAGTAGACTCCGTAATTTAGGTGTTTTTGTGGTTGCAAACCACGTCATTTTGGTCTTGTATAACAGGCTAGAGTTAAGCTAGCACTTCGCTATTAAAGTACTCTATCTGTGAGGTACGACCGAATTATTGTACTGTTCGTATTCGTGTGCATGACGCACTTTTTCATGTAATAGTTCAAGGAGAAGACGACTAACAACCGTCGGTGAATACGACTGCCTCAAGTTACCAACAGTGAGAACAATATCAAATTATAGGGTGTAACCGTAAGCCCGTCATGTAGTATGGCCCTACTAAACGGTCTGCATGGTTAATATATGAATACTCTTCATTTTCATACGATTTACAGCATTCTTTCCAGGAATATTCGCTTACTACTTCCTATCATGCAGTTAATTTTCTATAATTGACCTGCTCCTGGTGCCTGTCATCGTTATACATCCACTGGATAAAATGCCGTTGCAAGACAACAAATTTAAAATAATCAAATTTTCAGCTCTGCCGTTTTTTCGGGTATGGGTGGATTTACAAGCAAACTGTATACTATGCTCTTTATTATCATGTCGCTTCATTTCGTTAACCTTGAACACGTGTTTACTTATCATTCGACAAATTGGATCCCTCTGTCGGCTGTAAATACTTTCAGAGAAAAGTGCGGGTGAGTGAGGAAGTTTTCTGTTGAAATCCAAGCGTATGTCTCATGTTTTGGTAACCTAAATCACCGGGAGTAATTCGTCGTGCTAAGATAAACCAGACGCATGATCCCTGTACTCCGACTCTTTGCGGCTGAAATGAGGTATGCAATCATATCTAAGGCAAATCGGATAAACGATAACCATCCTGACCAATCTACCAGTTTTGACAGTTTCATAGTGAGATCGCGGAAAAAATGAGCAGTTCGCGATAACCTTGGGTAGGTGAAAAACATGAAAACGGAAAAATCAGTATTCCGTAGTCTAGAGATACATAATTAAACAACAAATCATTGGTGGTAAACTGCCTTGCGTTTTCACTAAATGAAACTAACCACCTTCTCCGGATGACATACATACCGCCTTGATCATCACCTTCATGTTTTTTCACGATTCAGCTCAGTCGCCTCCTGGTAAGTATTCCTAAGTTACCAGATATCTCTAACCATAAGTCCGGCTTTGAAACAGCACCCTGAATTGTGGTTACCATTTTCCACCAAAAAAAGTTTGACGATAAACTGGAGGAAATGCAGTCCTAGATGGTTGGGTAGAAAAGCCTGGTAGCTTTTAACAGAGGCTAACAAATTCACCTGCATATTCTTCAGTTCATTTATGCCAGTTGCAAGTGTGTTCCTGTGGAGTTGTTTTAGGTCTGAATGAATTCATTTAATAATGTATTGGCGCAAGGCCATCCTACTTATATAGTATTACTATCCTGCAACACGCAATAGCAAAAACGTAATGAAATGTCACTAGTTGTGAAGAAGGGGTCGCTGTTTTGCATTGATTATTCGGAATTAAAATGTAAGAATTCTTACAAGTGAATATATGATGGTGCCGGTGGTGTAGATTTCCGGTCGTATATTTCCGACTGTAAAATTTAGAATTGTTTACTCTTAACTATTTGAAACGTTTACCAAAATCACCTAAAACGTTTAACCGAAATATTGAGCAAACTTGTAAAAATCAGTCAGGATCAAGGATTTGCCGGGTACAGAATTCGTAACTAGTGTGGTTGCTCAAAGAAAAGTCAGTCGACACAATACACGAATATAAACCAGAAAGTGGGCTTGATTGATCCATTGCTGGAGATCATCACAAGAGATTGGCTGTTAGGGACGTACAATAATCGCGCTTAATGATATCAGACACCGTGCGCTTTTGTAACATATTTTTCCTATGCAATGAATACAAGCATATGGGTGACTTGTGACTGGATAGTTTATAGAACAATACATAAGATCTTTTGTTGAATAATTTCTAACAGTGGAGGGTAAACATTGTACAACAGGTTACGGACGATTCGTTCAGTGAAACCGCGGGAGGTCAATGGCAAAAGAAAAACACCATATGATTGGTTTCACATAAACATATATACTGAATCATACAAGTTCAAACTAGGTATAAGCCATAGTAAAGTATGAATGGGTTGCCTACCACACCGGTAGCAAGATCAAGAGAAGCAGGGAATAAAAATCATTCAACGAAAGATTTGCAGTACAAAAACTGGCTGCGAAAGACCAAATGGAGAGCAACACAAGGAATATAAAGAACAGAATAGCGAAGTCAGCACTGGCAAGAGTGAAGAAGACGTCTGGGATAATGTTTCGCTATGATTGACAAAAATTAAACAAAAACGATAATGTAAGCCAAAAGAATACCAGTTGCTTGTAATGATATGGCCTCACCTGTTGGAACTACATACCACACATCAAATAATACGGAGTAAATTTTGTGCTGGAAAAAACTGCCGCAAAACAACAATATCACACAAAATAAAGTATGTGTCATGCAGTATACTCAAACGTTCTCATGGGGTATATCGACGAATACACGAAGGTCGGAAAAGAGTACCAAAGTTGAATTGTGCAAAAGCATAAACCGCTGTGAAATTCCCAAAAAGGAGAATATACATGATGGTAATCGGCAGTAAATCAAGCTCAGAACCAACATGAAAACACCACAAATTGTATGGAGACAAACGCATAAAAATGTCCAAAATTGCATTATAGAACAAATAAAATATAAAAAATATGGAGTGGAAATAGCAATAGAGAATGAAAGAATACATCAAAGAGGGAAAAGATTATACAGGGTGAGAAAATATAAGGATAAGTCACAAATAGAGAAACGGAAGAGAAAAGAGGGGAAAGAGACAAAAATAAAGGAGCATTTGAAACCCATCGGCAGAGAAACAGCCGAAGATTATCAGCAGCACCGAAAGAAGAGGGAATAAAACGAAAATAAAAAACTCAGTATAAGGAATAACAAAAAAAGCAAAAGAGAGAAGGAAGGCGAGAAAAAGAATGGAAAGAGAAAGAGGAGGAATGAAACGATACAAAAGAAAAAGAAGCAGAAAATAACTGGAAAGTAAAAGTGAAAAAATTAGAGTAAAAAGGCATCGCAGAAGAAAAAAAACACATCGCGTTCGATTTGATTTCATGGTGGCACTGTCATCCGCAATGCACCGCGTCAATTCCACATTATCTGATCAAACCAATTGTTAGCCCTAGCAAACAATTTGTGCTATCTGCCACAACGACATGTTGCATCATGACATGTCGTGCTTTTCGGGCATTCTTATCTAACCTGGACACAAACGAATAGTCCACACACAACTTCATGTCTTGTTACACCCTGTCACAATTTCCAATCCAGCTCAGCCTCCGACCCCAGGAGATGACAGTAAGTGGCGTGGATTTTTCCATTAAGCTCACTGAACAAACCAATCCTGTTAGAGACTAGTGTATAATTATATGCCAAATCCCATTTATGCGCGTTTGTTTGCTGACTAAACGAACGATTCAGCTCGGTGCATTCGGACAATGCAAGCTCAGATGTTCGGTGTACAGCAACACACCACCCTTCTGTATACATGCACATATATATATATATATGTATACATACATTATATGTATGTGCATGTAACAGATCACAGTAGTGAGTTGAAACCAGACGTGTAATGTGCGAGAAACCTGCTATCATGACTGCTTGGTGGCCAGATCAGATAGGACCGAAGTTCGTCGCCCACACAAACCAGTTAATGTGAGGCAAGCGATCTGAACCAAGCAGGTGCGCACAGAAAATGTCCGGCTCCTATTTCATTCGAACTGCTCTGACACACGGGTTAGCTTGGTGCGTTAATTCGATCGGGTCGGATTGAACTGCTGCACATACTAATCGTCAGTCAGGAGCAAATTACTCGTGGGTAAGGGCGTCCATTCAGGTTGGACCGTGTGCATTAAAGAAATCATGGGGAAAATGAGATGCTTGTGTTCTAATTTCTCGCACGCTCACGTTGGGTCACTTCCTGGCTATCACCACAAGGACCGGTAGGTCATACTGCCTAATCGAATCTGTTGACAATGCGTTTCTCGGAAACTGATTGCTCATCCGGTGTCATAACAGTTTTTGTGCTCCACTAGCGTCCACCATCGTATCTTCACATACAGATAATTGCAGACATCCCGATGGTGCATAGTGTCTACGTGGTGTGCTTCCAGCTGGTGGTAGCAATTTCAGTACTTATTGCGTTCCCACATTATACCCGAAACACATTCCAATACTGGTTTTTCCACATCTGTTATCCTAAATTCTCTCTAATTTACACATTCCTCCTCTTTGTTTTCTTGCAGTTCTGGAGAATGCATTTTCTCTTTTTTAACTTTTTATGTTTATTTTTTTAATCCTCTTTTATTCTCTCTCATATTTCTCTGCTCATTTTTCATGAGTTTCTTTCGTTTTTTCTCGTTCGCTTCACCTTCTCTTTTTTATTTTCTTCTGGTGTCGTATTTTTCCGTTTGTTCATCATAATTTTCTATTTGCGTTATATGTTTTTTCGGAGTTTGCTACTTAATTTCTGTTTTTTTCCTTCACAGTTTCTCCCTAATCCCTGTGGACTGGTCTTTCTCCACCTTTGCTTTTTCAATTCTGCACTTTTGTTCTAATTGTACACCTCCACGTTTCAATATGTTTTCATTACATTCATGATATTGGTTTATCCTGCTGTGCAGCGTCTTGGTTATGGCCACTGCCATAGACGATTAACTGACATAAATATCACGGTGTCTGTTTAACACATCCACCCATGGGCTGATTCCGCAATGAGTAATTTTCGCAAAACTAGGTACATCCGATCAAAATGACCTTCTTCTTGCAGTGAACGCGAATCACACACCAAGCTCAAGTGTTTATTCCTCATTTACTCTGAGCCAATATCGTCCAAATTTAAACTACTGTGTTCCAAATGGAGTGTAGACCACGTTGTCTCTCCAGATGACCCTTCATACCCACTGGCGTAGTGAAATAAATGGAACATAATGGGTAGTGTATTGAGGTATTCTGTGACTGACATGGATGTAAAGGTCTGAAGATCTTAGTGTGAGCAACCAAATTTTCCAACAATATGCATGTGTGATATTTATTGGAATTTAATAATAGAATGATGTATCATCGGTCTTGGTAAACGTGTTAAAGAATCTCCGCAACGCACCGAAATTAGAACGAAATGATACGCGACACAAAATCGTACTCATCTATCATTTTGAGAAATTGAAAATTCATTACGTTTCCGTTTATAACGAACAATGACCGTAGCTATCGATCGCTTTTCTGCTAAGCCTCTGCTCTAATACAGAAACAACCGATCTGGTTTCTTCACTGCTTCATTGTGACATATGATCCCAGAGCAATTTCCAGGGATGTGCATAGTACCAAATGCCCATCATTAGAGAAGTAGCAAATTGCTCTTTATGGTCTTTCGAAGATCCATTAGGCGAAGAACAAGAATGTCTAGATGATACTCGTATGTATATCATTCAAATGTATACTACTGTCCTCACCGTTGTGCGTTGCACGTCCACTGGCATACTTGCGTAACTAGCTGTTATCTACGGGTGGATGTCATAAATTAACCAGGTGTAAGATTGTAAACATTTTTTTAACACGACAAAATGCCTGCCATTTCCAAATCATTTCTCTGTATAACTTTTGAGCCGGTAACGGAGCGCAGTCATTCTGGGTGCTGGCCAGCTAACCAAGTCATTTTTAAGAATGGCCATTTCAATCTATATTTACTGCTCCAGGTTTCGTCACTAGGATGTTACCGTGACCGCATTCTACGAATATAACAGGACAGCACCCTTCTGACTTTCACGACGTTAATCTGCTTCCTAGCATTGGTGATACGACAGTTTCTGGATTTCAAATCTGGTGATTCAAGCATCTTCCATTGTACATGGGTAATGCTGAGTAAGGTCAGTAGTCCTCAGGACACAGCTCTGGTGCATCTATCGGAACTGATGTGAAATGGGAAAGATCTCGTAGATTGCAGCCTTGAAGGTTCTACCATTATTAAATGCTATCGTTTACCGGCAAAATATATTTGTAGGAATGGACCATGTGACGAATGGTCAAAGACGCTGGAATATCGGAAAAATACGATGACCGGTACAGAGTCACGACCACAGACCATGAAGAGATTGCTGCTGACTGCATAGGACTTTTTGGTTGAAATTCACTCTAATTTATCGATATGTTGGTAGATAGTAGTGCTTTACTGGGCGGACGATATAATATATCACACACGGTTCTAAGCAACTTCATCAATGGCTTACTTTGAAGTGACTATCACCTCTCATACAAAAGGTGATGACGGTGGATACCTTCCACGCTAAAGAAGAATGTATGCACCGAGAATCATCGCAGAAAATTCTTGAGATTTACTAACTGCTGCTGGAAAGCTTTCCTGGATGTGTCTGGTACGGTCTAGCTGCACTGAAAGGGTTGGAGGTGGATAGTCATGGATAGTGTGGTTAAAACTGGTTATTGTAGGTCTCTTCAGAACATGCAATGATATGTTATGTCGATTTCGTTGCAATATTATTTACATACCATAACATTGACACTGCTGACGGAAGTTACTTCGTAGCTTAATCAAAGTAACAAAAGATTTCAACCGCTATCCGCTCAACAGTAGCGCGGTTTATTAGGTAGGACAGCTTCTGAGCCCCGTTTTCAGATCTATTCTCGTATCCGGGAGCTACCTTGATGAAACTCAGATCCATATAGATTTGGGTAACTCTTCATATTCTCCGGTACTGCTTGATACAACACTGCTGGAAATAAGTCCCGGATTTCAGTTTTAGGAAGCTCACTTGATATTTTTGACAGTGGAAAATAGTCTCACACAGGAAGAGTGGGAAGAAAATAGTTTTGGCTGTCAAACTCAGTCTAACAAAATGTTCAGACCAGTTGAATCCATTGACACTGAAGGTGGAAGAGCGAAATCAAATGAATATTGCAGTGGGGTAATGGTTCAGTACATATAAGATCAGCGTAATATCCCTCAATATTTATCACGATATCTATCGTCGGTTTGACTTGACATAGGCAGCCTTGCACCATGGATTTCTGTTGTTGCGTTTAGGCCAACTTTACTACGTTCGATGATAAAATAAGGGTCGGACTACCTTCTGGATAGAGATGTGAAAAATAGAATCAGACATTTTGAAATGCTCAAAAAATCATTTACAGCACGTTAGCCAGAAGAATACTAGCTGAGAAAATCATTTTGTGGGTCATATCAGAAACCATCACTGTCCAAATGTGAGATAGTAGTTCACAAACTAATGACACTGCCTTTGTACTTGGTTTACAACGGAAGACTCCAGTTTATACAACTTAAATCACTTGAGCGCATAAGAGCGAATCACCTGGAAAGCAAGATTTTGTTAGCACAAGTATTGATGTACAGCAAATTGTATCGTCGGTATAAACTGCACAAAGCGCACATTCAACCAAATGTTGTGCGGCTTACCATAATTGGGGTCATCCGTTTTGAGAGATGTATCAGTGAATTCAGGTTTCGTTCTTATCAATAGTTATCAGCAGCGCAAACTTCTGTCACGATTGTGAACCGAACCACCGTTCATGCTTCCGTGAAGCCATGCCATTCGCTTCATACTGGGAACGACCGACCTACTTCATCTAAGCTATTGGTGTAATATGTATAATCAGTAGGACTGTTAGATTAGATAGCTGGTGAGCCAACATCCCAAACCGTTTTCACCACATTACTGACGTTCGAACACCGTAAGGCTGAATAGATGTTAGAACCAAATAGGCAATTCTACAATTCAGTAATAAAAGAAATTAGTGCTTACTAATCTATGTCATCCGTGCAATAAAACAACTGAATAGCGATCTCAAAAAGTAGACATTCACTAACTCATGTTGTCCTTCATCAAGATATAAGCTACTTTCACTTCTGTTTCACACTGACACAAATGAAACACTTCAGTCAAAAATGTCAGAGAACGTATTCGCGCACATTACGTAATGCACGTAACCGGCTGGGAGTAATGGCTGCAATTTTATGATGGCTTTGATAGTCAGTGGTCGCTTAGAATATAAAATCTAAGATTACAAAAACGTTCCCTGGAATTTCTGTAAATAAGGTACAATCTCGTGTTTGACATTGGCCATACCAAGCTAAGTAGACAATTCCGAATGAGTTTAAAATACAATGTGCCTGATGGTCGTTAATCTCAGCAATTTGAACTATCCAGTAGAATGAGAACTAACCTCACCTTAGCAAACTTCTCGAACACACTACCTGCCACGTAGCAGACTTAGGTGTAGCCTAAATTTTCACTGGAGAAGTTTGCGCAAAACAAGATCGGCAATCCGTTTTATGAAAGTCCATGCGCTGTGGAAGGAAAGGTTAGCAACGAAAACACACTGGTCTCCCATAGGAGGATAATCATCATTGGTACCAAACCAAATTGGTAGACCTGCAACACCAATACCACACCAGTTCTACCAACAGAAACCTGTGCTTCCTTATTCTCACATTGCAGCATTGATAGAGTACGATCAAATCAATAACCAGTATTAATGCAGCCGGACAAGGGCTCTGGAATGGTACTTCTCAATGAGATGCATCATCTGGTTAAAAATAAAACCGTTCCGCGGGGTGTCAGCAGATTTCGGCCAGGTAGAAGAACGGATAATCGGTGTAAGTTTGAGAACGAAACTCGAAGGGAGCTCAAAATGCCTTGTAAAGAAGTACATATTGACAATATGGCCGCTACACAGATGTCACGTGGATCGTAAACGCCGTAAATGTAAGGTCTGCCGAAACCCTATGAGCATGGACTGCTAATGGGACCGGTATTGTCGACAGTCACGTCGGCTTAACATTGGTTGGTAAATGGTTTACAAAGCCGTTGAGATCTGCACGATAATCATTCTCTCAGTACACCTTGAAGTGTATGGTTGAAGTGGTAAACATTCTGAAGGGACTGAACGTCAGGAAAGGTCCCTTGTGACTATAAAAATTCACATTTACTTCACAAACGTCTCTTCGGAAGACAATCGTAATAATTGTCAAGCAGGTCGCTGAAACCAGTTAAAAATCCCGTTTAGGACTAGGACGACAGCTTTTTCTGCGTAGGTCAAAAACGAAGTTTGTACTTGAACGAGAAGGTTATTGACAGTTAGGTGTTGTAGCAGTGAAGAGTGCGCTCGGTTTTGTTTTGACAGATATCTCTGCGACTTGTCACAAGAAACAGCTACTGACTATCATTAAAGAGACGACGCTCAGATGTCGATAGACAGATTACATATGTAGTTATTACCAGCAGAGGAGACAAGGCGAGTTTTGTACTCACCGTT
>QNGE01007789.1:4324-16640 GCA_008508345.1 Paragonimus westermani
AAGCTTTCCAAACGCTTTACGGGATTTATATAAGACCGCTCCTCGAGTATGCCAATCAGGTCGTGTATACCGGCCTGAAGAGAGGCACATTAGATGTTGAGCGTGTCCAGCGCGCGGCTACCACGATGGTCGCTGGCCTAAGTAATGTTACTTACGAGTCTCGACTTGAAATTCTTGACCTTTACCCACTTGAATTTCGAAGACTCCGCGGTGATTTAATACTCACACACTTCTTTAGGGTAGGTCTTGTAGAACAGTTCTTCACTGTAGCGAATGATGACGGCCGGCGAGGACATAATAGGAAGCTTTTCAAGCTTCGTCCTCGGACCTTTCTTAGGCAGCAGTTCTTTTCTTACAGGGTTATTAACTATTGGAACAGCCCTTCCTCTGAGGTCTTCTAGGGTCTTCTAGGGATCGTTTGAAAGCTTTGCTCGATTCTCATTCACCTAAAATTACCTTATACGAATAATCTTTCTCTGTTCTTGGTATTCGCTGTGATCCCCAAGAGCGGTGCTTCACCCTGTTTTCAATGATCGCCTTTCAGATCAACAGAAGCCCACTGACACTGAGAAAGGAAAACCGAGTGGATCCGGGAACCTTGGGCCGTTGCCTCGAACCCGTGTATCAATCGCTGAAATCTCCGCGTGTGTTTCTGAGGGGTTGCACTCACGGCATTCCAATGATTTTCGGCGTCCTTCGTGGCCAACAAATGATCCGCCGGACTGTTTGAGTTAACTATCTGCCCAACTACTGCTAGCTGCCCTGTGCATCGGAAGCGCTCATGTATTTCGTTGGCCGAAACCGCTGGGTCACTTAACGAACGTGAGGGTAACACGGAAAGTAGCCCCTGTGTGTACTCAGGCAATCTTTGAATTCACAACTCTTACAAAAACGACTCAGGAAGCTGTGATTTACCTGCTACATGTCGCATCTCCTGAAGGAGAATCGACGGCTTTTGTTTCCCAACCGTAGCCGTTGGAACATTTGTTCCAAACGCACTTTATCGGATGGCTGTGTTTCCTTAAGAATCATCTGCTTAGCGGACTCAAAGCGATCGGTTGTCGACCCTAGTGATATATCACTAATCAGGGTCAGCATATCTTTGGAAAATGCAGTATAATCTGCGAGAACTTGTCCGAGTCATTTGTTACGCGCCTGTTGCCGAACTCTATTTCCAGCACAGCCAACCACAGCACTTGATCGAGATCCCCGAAAGCGGGAAAAGCTAGCGCGATCAACGATACCGAAGACGAGACTTCGGACTTGACCTCTTTAGTGTCCGTAGCGACCGAGTGAATGGAAATGGATATATATGGATATATATATATGCGCTATACCCAAGCAGCACACAGCCTCATTTTAAATGGGGCAAATTAGGGCGTTTCTGGAACAATGTGGGGCATTATAAATAAATAAATAATTAAATAATATATATTTCCCAACGCATGTGTGAGAAGCACGCTTGGGTACGCGCGATCACTGTGGATATTTGCAAACCATACATAAAAGAATAATTTAACAGTAGCACAAACGTGAAGTTTCTTGCAAGAATTACGTGGTCAAAGAGGAAACGACTGTAGTTTATAGAACGTTCACGCACGCAACAGAGAAATAGACGGTTCGCTTACTTCACCGATTCAGTCTCAAAAATGGGATATTACACTAATTCACTGTTTACAAGGTTGTATGATGAGCGATTTTTCAAATATTTCAAGGTCACTCCGGGAGGGTGTCCAACCGCACCTTTGAAATTTTTTGCTGTTATGGAATGAAACTGGCGTTCGGAAATTGTCAAGATAGATCGGCTTTGGCGAGGCATGGCGGAAAATCCCAAAATCAAGCAGATTTCAACGCAGGATTTCGCCGATTGCTCGAAAACGTCACAAAGTTGAACATCTCGTGAACCGTTCAGCTTAGACGAAGTTCCGTGCGTCCATCCGTCGCAGAAACATTTCCTCGCTCAATGGATAAAATGGGAATCGGGAGGGAGAACGTAATTCCACACGTTAGATGAGAAAATATGGGGTTATAACATTTACTACGACAGGCAATATATATGGGGAATTTTTGACAAAGAACTCGTTCGATATTATTATTTTTGCTATGATAACTGGAATATATAACCCTATCTATTGTTTGTTGTGGTATTTTACTATGCACTCGAGATTTATTCGGGTAAACGGGTAATTGAGTCGACGGTTTGGAGGGCCGCATGAAATGTGCGTGACAACTAAAGCTCACATGTCATCGTACTGTTGGACTTATTATTAAGTGCCGAGTGCACATTTCATAGCAATTTGGGCATTGCATATACATGAGTAAACACGTCATTAAAATAATGTTGGGTGTCAAAGGCCAAGTGCTAAATGATCATGTGAGTAAGCCATATAACAAACCGTTTCAAGCGGGTTGTTCTCGACAGGCGTTAGACAGCAGATTGATTGTCTGCGTATTACGCATCTGACGGCTAAATGTTTTTCGGACCACACTCAAAAAGGTCGTCAGGTGATACAGAGAGGTTGAAGATGGACATCGTGTTTGTTAACGTAAGATAGCTGTCCAAACCCATTTTAAAACGCTGAATGTTGATTTTTCACGGTGAGTTCGCCATTATCTGGGATGTTGCACATGTCTTTTTATACCTCTACTTTAACTGTAGATGTCAGCGCGTACATTTTGATATGTGTGATATTGTCGTATTGTTTTAATGCATCACTTTTCCATAAACGCTTGTGCCCGGGGCAATTTGACTTCAAATGCCTGTAAGTTGCGGCGATGTTTCTGGGTGTCATCACGTCATCACAAATCATTAGTTACGTTCGACAGAAAATAAGAGACCGCCGTTCAACTCCAACTATCCATAGAGAGTAGAAGAGATTCATGCAGCTGACTAAGTTTCGTAGATGTGAACAAGCATCAAGGTGGGATCACAGGAATTGTTGTCCACATTTGGCTGAAACGAACGTCTCATCTCCCGGTTCGATATGCGATTTCTGTATTCCAATGTGTGTTTATCCTAAACCGCCACTTAGGCACTCATGAAGAACTGCTCCCAGATGTGGTGGAATTGAGCATTGCCAACGCAGCCGCCTCTTGTCCCACCGAGCTACCACATGTAAGAGTGGAAAATGAACCACCTTAAGGTAATAAGAAAAGCTTTGTTATAAAAATTTCCCGTAGATCCATCACGCTCCTTTGTTAGCCTCCTGGACGTGCCGTTGAACAGGACGTCGTTGGTTGATTTTCACGAGGGAACATCTCATTAAAAGACCGCAGCAAACTGAAAATTATGAAAGTTGTCGTAGGTAGGAAATTTGTGTTCAATCACATTAATCAATTTTAGACGCCGTAGGTCATTCTCGTTTCGCGGGAGCGACGAAGAAAGAGGCGGAATCAGAGATTAGAAAGTGGCTGCATAACGCACGAGATCGAGAATGTGGACGGAAACTCAGGATGAAAAGTGACGCTATATAATTTTTCCCTTAATATGTTATGTCCTCTTGACATATATTTATCACGTATGTACACTTGCATGTTGCTTTTTACGGATATATGTATATTTTTGAAAAACTGCTTTCAGACCTGTATGAAGCGTACCCATTTCTACTATAGATTTGATAAACTGAAAGTATGTGGCAGCAGTTATGAGCGGTTACCACTTAAACGAAAGAATGTGCATTAGCATGTTAACAATCGTCATGTTTATTGAAATCTTCGTTTTCAGATCATTGGAATGCGTGCAGTTCACCAAATCAGGTGATACGGATTATTATTTATAAATGTTTTCGTTTGTAAACTGCATTCACATTTGAACCGTTATATCCAGTGTGACAACCATAAGTTGACTTGGAAGATTTGTTATCGCTTGTTGCGCAGTAAATTCAACTGTCCGTTTATATATTTTTACCCACGCGAACATTCACGCAACTCTACGCCGCTTCACTGAAGTCCTCATTAACAGTATCCATTCCGTTACTTCGCAGATACTCGTCAAAGATACGCAATCTGTATGAGCAAAGAAGATCAGTGAGCAAAATCCCCGTATGATCTACCAACGAAGTGCAGGGGAAAACGGCAATTTGCTGAATCGAACAACCGTGTTGTAACTCAATGATGACTAACAATAAGTGTGCATGCTTTTTCTGTGTTTCACTCATTGTTGATATTCGTATATTGGGCGGTCCTTCAGTGGACTGAGAAGCAATGTATATTAGGTAGAGCAAGGGATAAGGATGTAGTGAATGAATACTGTGTAGTAGTTGAAAAAAAGCCAAATCGGGTGCGTGGGTGAAGTCGCGCGCGATTAAACGTTTTCGGGGCTAGCCCCCATTTCGCCCTCAGGGGATTTTGTCATACCCCATCTTTACCCAACACCAACCCCCAAAAGCCCCCCGGGGTCCCCTAGGGGATCACATGTGGTGTGCTGCTTGGGTATATACAATATACGCACCCAAAAAGTTATGAGAGGAGGAAAAATGAACTGAGGTATACACTGATATATATTCTAAACGGGCTCACCAATTTGTAGAATTCAGGCGGTCTATGGCCGGTCGATTACGAACAACGATTACAAACAACGAGTAGACGAGAAATATATATTGCCGACACGTAAAATCGACGAGAGCGGGCGAAGAGCGAGATGAAACGTTGGTACAGCAAAACGTCAAGCGAGCAGGCACCGGAGCGGAAACGTTCGAGTGCGCGGGTGGCCTGCCGGTAACCATACTCGTTCAGACAAACGTCTGAGCGCAAACAAAATGTGGGGAGGAGAAAGTGTACAAATGCTAATTCCAACCTCAACGCAGTTAGCAATAAACAAATGGGGTCGCTACAGTTTCTATAAATCGACAATTTCTGTTCGACCCACAGACACTTTGTGAATGGACTTGATCCCTGCAATTGTGGCATATAGAGCTGCGGTGAATGCATGTATATCTGGGATGATTTTTGCCACATGAGGCACAACTCCCGAATCTTCCAGTGATATGTTTCGACTGTTGCGAAGAATTTTGATAACCTGGTCGAGGAACATATTTAGGGGCTGAATTGAATAGCCACGGAGTACTGTGTTATGTAGGTCAACAAACAAGACCGGGGTCTCACTTGAACTCCCACTATGGACTGTATTATTAACGTCTTCGTACTGCCCACAGATGATTTTGATATTTTGGTACGTAAGTTTAGGAATTAGCAGCAGTTGTTCATGCAGACCCGGTGTATTAATACCGGCGATGAGTCGGCCACGAAGTTGGACCCCCAACTCATCACCGAAACCACACCGTGCTGCCTAAGTTCGGATCTGGAGAATAAAGTCACGGACTGACTGGTTCGGTTGGCGCTTCATGATATTGAATTTGGCTCGCTGGGCGACCTCAAGATTAACAGCAGTGACATGACCAAGCAGTGGTTTCTTTATGCGCTCGTTTGTGAAATCCATCAGCGAATCTGGATGAGATAAATCCCTCAGAAGTCAATGGGCCTCTTTTCCTACTCTTGAGAAGAAGAAGGCTGATGTTGTTTCCTCAGTTAGGCCGGATACGGTCCTACACCGTAGTTCTAATCATTCAAAATAATTCTCATTATCACGAGGGGGATGGATGTCCAAAGGTTCAAGAAGCATAGAATGGGTTGTTAATGAAGACTGCCGCGACACCAATGTGATGTTTCGTGAATAGCTAGAACTTAACTCGAGACCAGTAGCTGGTATATCCCAATTGAGCGGAACACAACGAAGGAACGGGAGTGCATTTCCTTTCGTATACGAAGTACTGGAAAACTCCGACGAAATGAATGTGACCTGAAGTTTTAGTAAAATGGTACAAGTGATCTTTACAAGTGAGATCTGAAGGACATCATATATCATAACATCGGACGTAAAAGTGTTTATATGTTCCATTATCGGTGAATCACTTCCGTACGTTGAATCAGCACGGCGGTGAACGATGAGAGCACGTTCAGAAGGATATTCAAGATAATGTACAGAATGTTTGAAAAGCATGTTGGAGACTTGTGCAGATTTCAAAGGGAAACTTGCACAAGCTTTCTCATCAACACTTCGCAGACAGCTGCAAGTGCTAAGAAGCAGAGAGGAATAGACCTGCCGCCAGGCTGCCGGTATGGAAGTGCGGCGCACAAATGCGTACACTGTACACGGCGAACGAAGCCCTCCAAACGGTGATGTTTATTCAACCAACTAATACGATAAATTGCAGTTTTGCGGATTACAGATGTCGAGCCTCCTGGGTCATCCATTGTCGCACCGATGGATATCAAATCGGAAAAGCAAACCTGGTGCACTCACACAACTTTCAGGTTGGTAAGCCGAATATCTATCATAGGAATAGACGTCTGGCTATTGATGCTGAACGGCATGTATGTGAGATGATGAGCCATTTTAACAGTGCTCGTGAAATGAGGACGTATATGAGCAGGAAGTACGGGATAAGAATGCGCCTGTACGATTTATCTAATCTACGTACGAGGCACAGCAAAATAGATGATCGCAACAAGATTGTGAAGTCGCGAGATTTACTGAAAGTGGAAGGCAGCTATAGGTTTCTACTCCGAAGGAAAGTGTTCAGGTTCATCATGTTTGTACCGAAAGGTATATTCCAACTGTGTCCCAAGTATGGGGATGTCATCTTAGGAGACACAACCCATCAGTTAAATTATGGCGGCTTTATACTGTGGCACGCTATGTTGGATTCGGGGTAACGTTTTTACGCACTTATGCCTAACGAAACCACTTCCAGTTGTAAGATAGTTTTGGAAAACTTGTTGAACATGTTGCCTTGTATGTCTGCTGTTCGCACCTCCATTGTTGACCGTCCAGCAACACAGATGGGGGCAATCGGTGAAGTCTTTTCGAATAGTACCATCGTGTACTGCTGTTTTCATTTACTGCATGATGTACCTCGGCGTTTCTGCCAGTTGGTAGGCATGAGGGATTATCAGAAGAACCGCATTTACCAGCGGACCCGCGGTATGGTTTTCACTGGGAACAGCGGTCAATTTAAAAGTTTGCTGCAGGCTGTGAAGTCTGCCAGTAATGAGGCATATCAGTATCTTTCAGGTGCTTGGTTGCCTTATAAAAGGGGTTGAGCCTCACATTAGCTTAAGTCCACGGTTTTGTTCAGTAATCTTACCACCAACCGTGTTGAGAACGAAAACAAGCACATCAAATGTGCTGTGGCAGAACGTTCCAGTGTACACGCATTTTTTCAGCATATCGTGGAAAGCTGTAACCGTGTGCTTGATGAACGCCGATGTAGGCTGAACACTGAGCCTATGAGGTTGTTTGAGCCAGCTGTAGGCCGAGAACTTCTGTCAATCATTCTGAAACCATTGTCACAATATGCCAGGAATGTTTTCCGTAGGCACTACAACGGCACCCAGATAGTAGACCTGGCCTATGCGGAAGGCACGTGGGAAGTGCGCCGCAGCAAAGGGAGCATTTTCCACGTTGACATTGTGGGGGATACCAAATGTGACTGCTGCTTCCCATCCCAATAGATGCGTCCCTGTTGTCGTATTGTAGCTGTGTTCCGTTTGGTCGACAGACCTCTTACCAGTTCGGTTGAAGGAAATCGGTGGCTGTTGCCAGCCGATAAGGGAGCAGAATTCCCGGTTTCCCAGTTTTTGTTGAGCCGCTTGTTTGTATGCCTGCACCTGTTGCCATTTCTCGTTTGGTCAGAATAAGGAATGCTGAAGACGTTTGTCAAGATATATCCGTTACTTTAGGATGTATGAGCGCAGGCAACAATCGTGAACATGTCGCTGCGTTGCGAGGGATAAATGAGTTGCTTTCCAGCCATCTTGACCTAATATTGCACTGTTCACCCCCAGGTAGGGAGGTCGTGCAGATAAGCGGCCGAGCATTGTTCGACAACTTATGGCCAGATAAAACATTGAACAACAGTAGGGAATGTTATGAATCCTTCCCTTTTGATCCCGAAGGGGTTAGTAAAGGACGGGTTCGGTTGTTCAGGAAAAGCTTGGTAGTGAAATCAAATATCCCTACATGCAGCACCTTCCCCACAACACATGCCCCAAAGTGTGCTACAGAATTGTCGTCCACAAGTAAGATTGCATGCATGTCAGATGAGTTAAGCCTGATGCCCACAGCTTCCATAGGACAACCGTTTGTCTCTACCACGCGCAGGAAGTCTAAACATGAAACTTGTGTGATTGACCAGGATCTGCCGGAGATTGAAGTTATCAGTGATCCCATGGAGACAGCTCGTATGAGACGAGTTGTTGAGGGTACGCTACGGCAGTTCAAAACGAAAGTCAGGAAGACTTTTGATAAGCAGCGTGCCTCAAAGCCTGTAGACAACAACGTCTGCCAGATTTGCTTCCAAATGGAGATCCCGTGGACTTGGACGACGACACCGTGAAGTGGGTACAGTGCAGTCAGTGTTCAAGTTGGTATCACCACTACTGTGTCAACTACAACGAGTCTGAACCAGTCTACACCTGCGTAGACTGCGAGGACGTAGACAACACGTGACCATCCTGCAGGATTATGAAGAAACGGCGCTCTCAGGCGTCATGTGAAAGGACCCATGGCCCTATTCAGGACCACCCACGACATGGTTTCACGATCTATGCTCACGTTTTTATTTTGCAGTGATTATTACCGTTAGTCCAGTGGGGTTCACTCAGTCTTCCTTCAGTTGTTCCTCTGTGGGTATACCAGACCGTTAACAGTGTGCATCTATTTTCAAACCGATTTCCAGTGCTTGCTGCCGTTAGTCCAGTGAGGTTCACTGAGTCTTCCTTCAGTGGTTCCTCTGTGGGTATACCAGCCCATGTATAAATAACCATATATATTTATTTATATCCACATGTACATGCATGTGCACATAGATGTGTACAACGTGATATATGTACATATGAATTTCCGTATGTAAATTAATATGTATATATTAACATATATATATCATTACGTATGTGCGTATATATATATCTACAGAAATATATACGGATATATATATATATATATACACATGTACATATATATATACCTACGTATATATATATATATACGTAGGTTTGTATATATATATATATATACATATATATGCATAGCTTAATATATATATATACAGCTATCTGAATACATGTATACAGATAGCTATATATATGTATGCATTCAGGTATGTGTGTATGTGTATATCAACATGTATGACTACATATGTGTATGAATACATACAATATATCCATACATATTTCTATACAAATATATATATATATGTATGTATAGAAATATGTATGGATGTATACATATTTAGATACATATATGTAGTCACATGTTTATATACACACACACGTATATATGTGTATGCATATATGTATAGCTATCTGTATATATATACAGATTGCTATATATATGTGCATACACATACGTGTATGTGTGTACAAACATATATGAATATCTTATTATAATCAGAGAGCTGTATATATATATATAGCTTCGTATATACATATACATGTAAGTATGTGTACATACACATACACGTATACATATATATATATATACATACTTCTGTAGAAATATATGTATGTATATATACGTATGCGCAAATACGTATATATATATACCTCAATATATACATATTATTTTACATACGGATATTCATGTATATATATATATGTATAAACGTGTAAAACGTGATATATACAGACATATATACAGACATTTTTGTGCACATTCACGTACATGTGCATATAAACATAAATATATATTTATATATGTTCATATATAGATATACGTGTCCATTTATATGTATACAACTATACACCACAATATACATATATACAAATATATGTATATATAAGTATACATATGCTTATATATACATATTCATTCATATATACATTTGTATGCACACACATATACATGTATATACATACTCGTGTGTACACTTATATGTGCATAAAAATGTATTTATATGTGCTTTCCTCCAACCCCTCTGGGATAGCCCATTGCCCAATGAGAAAATTGCACTTTAAGGTCAGTCGGTGCATTATTAGCCCATACCAATTCGATTTTCGCGGGTACGAAAGGAAACGCGCTCCCCGAAAGAACGACAACCAAACGCTTGCACTAGAATCACGCGCCATATCAAATGTGTACAACCTGAACCTCAACATTTGACGTGAAATTACATGTTCAATGACATTCATCACACACGTCAATCAGATGCAGGTGCGAAGAGCCGGTTGTCAGTCATTGTAGTTTACTCGAGTGCATGCATACTTCATTCTTTGCCTTCACACAACTGTGTGCAGTGGTAAGGCAGTAGTGCTTGAGATATCACACAAACCGCAACTCACCTCCGTAATGAAAGCCTCGGATCTTGCCAAAAATCGGTGTACGTATCGATTGGGAGCATTGTGCGTCGGCACATTTACCCAACGATGAATTAATGCATCATTTGGCTCCGGCCACAACTACGCCACACGACCCAACGTATATCCGTTGAGTGCGCATGCATCCAGTCGACAAGCCCATACATATCGATCAGTCCACACCACCCTGCATCTTCAAGTCCCGCACGGTGAGATTACAACACCTTGATTCTTCATCGCATTGACATCGAGCGGCAGCCGTTCGCAGGTGGCAACATGCAGCCAATCACAATTCATCGGCGTACTGACTTTGATTTCATGCTTTTTTACGCTGCTTCTTCCGCTGATTGTATTTATAGGGTTCAGGCATCGAACCAAAAGTACCTGGTAAAGTTTGCAAACAAACCGCATATTACCAGCAACTTTAGGAAATATGATAAGCAGTTAGTCCTGGTCTAATCTGGGATCAATGTCAGCAACCAAAGGGCGGAGGAAAATCAGTGCGAGGTGGGCTTCAGTCCACTGGGAGACAATCAAAAGCGCGCCAGACAAAAAATGGTCGACAGCTTCGGTCAACACCTCACCGTCTCTATTGACCGCCTTGAACCTGCTTTCACTGATTCACCCCCCGGTTTGACAACAAAAGCATCAACTGAGCCGTCTTCATCCACTTCAACCTCTAATTTAGCCTCAGCGTTGCCTTCCGCATCTATTCCTGACGAACTCCCTCCTCAACATACCACTCGTTCACGGAGGCTCATCCATTTTCCCGCGCGCTATCTGAAGTAGTTTAATTTTTCTATTAAGCATTTATTGTACGGTTGATAATTCAGTATGTGTATTCCATGCTCCTGTCGACCAGCAACTAACAGTTTTTAGGTCAATTTCCTGACTCAATTTGCACAGAAGATACCTGCACACAATTGCAAATATCCTCAGGCGCTGCAGAACCAGCGTTACGGGGTGTATCTGCCTGTTTATCAAAGGCTCATGTACTTCACCTTTCCCTAATCCTAGGTCTAACCGGATGCATAGGAACAGTAGCTGGGCCCAAGGAGTAAACGTTGAACGCCGTAGCACTTTGTGCATGCGCAGCAGGGAACTCACACCCGCTGTCACGTCCTCAAGAGACCTTTTCAGGTTGGATGTCTCGCGCGCGGCTGGCCAGCAAGACTGCAGCTGTTGCTCAGGAATAAAATTCACAAGTGGAAGGCCTCATATATTAGTCACCGTACTGGGGGCTGATGTTGTGAGATCACCTTCGACGTCCTAAAAATTCTAAACTCCGCGCAACGTGAGAAGTGCCTTGCCAGTACCATCGCACCGGTTCATATTACCTTGTGAATGTAAATTTACTACAAATCACTAGCATCAAAGTTAGTGTGCCGGTATAGGTATCGCAGTTTTGCTTGTAGCTGCATAATGAATCCGCACCATCTCTAACCCTGTAGGTTACATTCACTAGGATAACAATGTTGAGCCATTACTGTTAGGAACGCCGCTTAACCAGTCTAACGCTTGTTTGAAGTCCGAAGGTCAGCTGGAATTATCTGTCGACGCACTCTTCCTCTCTGGCGGCTGTTGTGCAGTTGTGCTCAAGGTGCTCTCACGCCCAGCTCCTTGGCACCCTTTAAGTGTTACGTTGGTTGGCGCGAGTAACTCAAAATTTGGTTTAAATTTCCTCGCTGTTTTTTATTCATATTCTCGCTATCTTGGTGCCCAGTGCATCAAAACGTTATGCACGATCATTGCTACTCTTTGTCGAATAGCATAACTAATCGAGTATTGTATTATTCGTGTTCGATATTATCCGTATTATTCTCTAGACTTTTGTTTCCTTTTGGTGTCCAGTGCATAAAAAACCAATTGTATACGACCATTGCTATTTGTTGAAGAATAAAATAAATCACCGTGTATTAGCTTATTTGTGTTCGATGGTATCCGTACGAATTTCTAGCCTCGT
>QNGE01007790.1:0-20791 GCA_008508345.1 Paragonimus westermani
GACAAAACTATCAGTGACATCTGAACTGTTATGCTATGACAAATTAGACGAGTCGGATGTTCCGGAGAATCTACAATGCAACAAAAATGTACCATGATTGCGGAGCTCTGAAAATTACAAGCATTAAACCAGGATTTAATGTTTGGGTCCGGTGTGTCATCGATAACCCAAGAGGGTGGTCGTCGGTGATCGTGCGTATAGGTCATGTGATGTTGATCTGACGGGGTGATGAAAAGGAGAAATCGTGTGTTTGAGAAATCGAATTTCACCATAATGGTAGACACGTGATGCAAGCCACGAGCAGCCATGAGGAGCGAGAAGTGGTCAAACTTATCAAAATGGAAGGGATGTAATGAGAGTGAACTGCAACAGTTTTCTGAACGGTAAAGGTTCAGTTGATCAGAACTCGCACAAGCTGCTGCAAGCCGAATTGTGATCGATCGGCGCAAGTCAGTCAGAAATTTCAATCGACTACTATTTTGAATAGTTTTCCCCTACAAAAGAATGCTATTCTTCCAGTAAATTGAGACTGCTTAGTGCGGCTCAGACGTCTGTTCTGATTTTTCTCGATTTGGTAGTCCAGCACGCGACAGTCGCGGCAACCCGTTCCTTCTTTTTGTTTAGTGAAATTAAGTCACCGACACCAGTCACTTGTTGTATTTTGCAAACAGCTGGCCACCTGCCATTCAATCTTGAGCGTTGTGGTGGCAACCTATCCCTTGCTTAGAAACGTGCTGTGCCGTTTTAAAGTTGAGTTTAGGATTTCACATGAGCGGATGACCACATCTTAACAAGCTACCACCACTCTACCGCATGATCTATCTCGAACATTCGAAAGCACAAAAGTTGTAACTTGTGTTGGTCGTCGACGTGCATTAGTTCTCATTTGCCTTTCCACCGTTCCGCAGGGTTGCTGGCATGATTGGGACGCTTTGTCGTAAGTGTAGCTCACCCGCCCCTTCTCCCTTGGAGATGTATTTTCCTGTATGTCTTGACTCTAGCGGCCATTTCGCCTATTTTCCGAACTGTAAGAATTCTTCCGCTTTGACTGCCTTTTCGTTTGCAAACCACAATCAGCGGCTGATTTGTTGGAAGAGACTAGTAATAAAAGCATTGAATCAAATCACTCTCCTTTCGAATACATTTGTAGGCCGAAGTTCTCGTTGTTTTCCCTTCACAGAACCATCCCTCAGCACATCCAATGGACCAGGACACTGTGGAGATGATCACGGACACTGCGGAAGACGAGGGCGTCACCAATGGTTACGTGATTCCCACTATGGGCGAGATCTGTGAGTGCGTTTTAGATTCATGTTCTAGGGCTAATCATCCTAGTGATAACATTCTGTGTCTGTTCGGATTCATACTTGCAATGTCCTCAAGCGCAGATTACCGGTGTGCTTCTGAAATTCGCGTACTGTGGTGATGGTTACAGAGGCTAACCTCTCTGATCTGGCACCGATTTATCAAGCACACTTTCGCTACTGTGCAGGTGTCTGGACCATGAAGCCGACGACCGATTACACCATTACTGTCTCGGTCAGCCCCGGCTGTCTGACCAAACACCGCGATTATCCCCAACGAGAGTTTGAAACAAACGGGTTTTCAGCAAGAGAACGCATTGGGATACAAAGCAATTTATCACGACAAACTGATTCTCAACTAGTTCCAGTTCTAGCAGATTTAGAAAACTGAAGGCGAATAGAATAAAACGCCTCCGATCATCTCTCAAGCGTTTGAAAGAACGATAGAGTAAAAGAATGATTAACTGTTCATCGTTTCGGCCAACTCGGCTCCTCACTATCTACTGCTACCTACGTCTTGATCGAGTAAGTCTGATACAAATTGACAGAAATATACGAAAGTTTTTCCGCACTTTCCTGGCTCAGTCACTTCGTTTCAAAATGTTCACCGTGGTAGTCTTCGATGTTGATGTCATCCAAATATAATCTACACGGAATTCTCTGTAGTAACTGTAAGCTGATGACCCTGGAATAACTTACCGGTTCCGCTTTTGCGACCTGCTCTCTGAACTGTTTTGTCCATACATGCACACAACCCGTCACATCATTTTGTCGGACATTCCCGTTAGTAGTTGTCAGGTGACCCACTGAACTAGATTGTCTGTGAGGTCACGACACAAACCCTTCTCTCTCAACGTCTGTTCACACTGTCGTGCACGACATGTAATAAGGGCGCCGCCCACCTAACTGTAAGTTGCTGGACAGTGTTCAACGGGCGGTTGTTCCCAACATTGGATGCAGTAAACATGGTGCAGTTTTCCGTAGCACTTTGTGGACCTTTCATTCGCGTTTGGTCACACCAAGCTTTTGTGTTTTTACTTATGCACCTGATCAGACGTTCAATGTTTTCTGTGTTTCCGGTAGCATGTACGCAGTGACCGAATGCGGAACAGGACGAAGTCAACTCGATCTGCCTGACAGAATGTGAGCGACACAGTAGCTGTTAACCGATGACCCACCTGTTGATGGTGTAAGATTAGTCGAGATGTGGATCACTGCGTTTATTTTGTTGCAGCGAACGCAAATGTGCGGAGGATAAATTAGTCTATTGATAAGTAATGGGGAATTAGTTTGATACAAGCTGAACTCGGCTCGTAGGGGACCGCAATTGTCACATTTCCATGGACTTTCCAGTCAGTCGCTTTCGGGCCCGTCACTAGTGCCGAGACTAAGACTTTGGCCACGCTTTCATGAGGCAACCGTGCTTACTGCTGCACAATTAATTTATCGTATGCAAGCGCTTAACCACAGTCGCTTGTGAGTAAATAGTAGATTGCTCGATCGCCTCAAGAGGAGACACAGTAACCGACCTGTTAGCTTCAAACGAGACCCCATGATTAGGACATATCCCCAACTTGAAATCACACATATCTTGCCTGATGATATTTAGTGATCTGAGCTGCAAGTCTAGTCGCGCCACTGTTCGTCTGCTTCAAAATATGCAGTCTCTGAAATTTGCATGGAACACGATTCTTCACCATAGACTATTTGATGACCCAGAGATGTTCTTTGTTGACTAAAGGTTACCACGGTATCGTCGCAAGGATCTTAAGTTCTGCTTCACTTACTACAGCCCGCTCGCCATCTAACTCAATTCAGCGGGAACAAATAATCTGGTAAAGCACTTAAAGTACTACTGTGCTACTCATTAAGTTGGCCGACAGTTTTTGGTTTACACTTATCTCTCGCTTTCACCTTAATCTTAGTGACTCTTTCGCAGGTTAGTGAGCCTGTTCACTTAAACCAGTCAGAGGAAGAAGTGCCTTCCAAGCAGTCAGACGTTGATGTATCCCTGACTGCGTTCACGCCCATCCTGCGTCCGCCGAGTATGTGGACACGGGGGGAATTGAAAGAGTTCACGGAGAATTTGGTCGACACTAAGGATGCAGTAGTGCAGATCGGTTGTGGTGAGGTCATCACAGTAAGTTCTTTCCTCTGGCAAACCTGATGATTGAGTTTATTTTCGTTTTTCGAAGTCAGAACCGACAGCCTTTGTCTGTGGCATTCGTTCAGATTCACACAACTGAGATACACCTGTACCTTTGCTAAGTAAAATACTATTTTTGGCGTTTTCTTTTGAAACCTACTTGTTTCTACCCACCCACATCATATTTATATGTGTATAATGGTGACTAGTAAGGGATTTTGATTTTACATAGACCGAACTTGACGGGCTGAACAAGATCGAAACCGGACCGTACTGCTTCTTTTTGAAAGCAGCTGACTGAAGCGTCCACTAATCGCAACTATCGCATTCCGTTAGGCATTTCAGTCAACCTCTTTTGAAAAAAGAAACATACTTTTGTTTATGTATATGTATATATAGGTTTTTAAGCGGCGGATCGATGTCGATGGAGAATGTATGGTTACTGCCAAGTAGTTCAAGCGAGCCTAGTGAATCAACTCCTCCTAGTGTCAAGGGTAGGAGACAGCAATGAAGACAGTATTAACAGGGCAAACTTCAGTTGTTACTCCTTGTGGAAATTCCAGTTGTACAGAAACAGTAGTACGTAATGTCAAACAAACCGCAAACAGTGGAACCCAGAATAATGCAAGAATCAGACGGAAAATTAGGGGTTATACATGAGACGAGCGGCGATTTAACCGTATCACCAATCATAAACAAAGACAACTAGGAGCGAATTGTTCATTGGGTAAGGAAGCGGTTTAATGAGTCAATAGGAAGCAGGAGATGACACCAGAGATTCGCCAGACTATCACTGAAACGTCTAGAAGTAAAATTTCCTCTTTCGGCTGGAAAAGGACACTGATGCAACAAAATTGACATAAATTTGCAGTTCCTGAAAAAACCTGCACAGACGTTGGGCATGAGTAGTAAGCAAGTGAATTACCATCAGCTGCTGAACAAGAAAGGAATTATTCGTTAAGGAAGAGGTTGTCTTGATTAGAAGTGTATAGCAATTCAATAATACTGTGCGACATGCGATGCAAAACAAAATAGGGGGTGGTTGAAGTGAAATATGAAGAATAATGTAGGGCTGGTAACCATTGGAATCTAAACGGTCACAGGATACAATAAATGGACAATTTTCGATCAGACAAGCAAACTTCAGCAACCCAGTATCATGACTAAAGAATACCTTTATATGTGAGCGGAGAAGTAACAGTTAATTTCACTAATTGCACACTGTTGTGTTAACCTAACGGATTGCATCCTGGAACTGTGAGGAATTCGGGTTTAGGCTCCCACCAGATGACCAACGTTGGCTTAGTGATAACATGCTGATTCACTCTGCTTCCTTCGTTCTGTGGACGTTGTCTATTCTCCACGCATTTTCTCCGTTCAGATCCGTGTGCCCGCTTATCCATCTGGTACCAGTATCGTTTGGGAGTTCGCTACCGACGATTTTGACATTGGCTTCGGGTTGTTCTTCGAATGGGCGTCCATGGAATCCGAAGATTCTGTTTCACAAAACGCAACCCCACCGACGACGTCCAACGAGGAACCAGGTACTTTTGACGATTATACGTCAATAGTTCCATTCTCTCCTCGTCCTTGAGGAATGGGTGTATTAGCAAAACTGGTGGTGTTCATGAGTACTTAGTTAACCGCTGGTTATGTTGCAGTTTTTTTAAGTTGGTGGGTGCGCATGCGGCTTTGATCAGCGAATGTGCCGGGAGTAGCTCCATAAGGTTCGTAGGAACTTAAAAAATTAAAGGAAGTTAAGGACGCTTATGTACATCTGAATCTGTGGTGGACGGTTTAGGAAGGAAAGACCAGTCGGAAGACTGTTTCGGCTTCAGAAGGTTAGCAATAGAGAGATTGTGAAAGAGAAAATTAGAGGATAACGAGCGAAATAGAAACCCGAACATTGTGAATTATGAATTATAGTACATATGCATTTGACACACGGAAAGCCATGAGTGGCAAACGTGCCACAGTGTGAGAAAGAAGCAATGTGTAAGGTGAAGGAAAGGTGTTGAAGGACCAACAAGAAAAGGTTCCAGTGATGCACAGAAACTCGCAGCACGAGTGTTACTTTTTGCCATATCTGACAACCTCCTCAACGAAAGGTGTTCAATGTCTCGGACCTCAGCCAGGCAACTGGGGGCACCCTACTGAATCAAGTGCCTTCATACCTCGAACCTAAGCCATGGGCTGACCACCTAGCTGCCGCTTCTAACCTAACCCACCATTCGCAAACAAGACACGGCGCGGCTGGTGGCAAGTTGGAATTCGTCAGATGTGGCCAAACCAACGAAACTTGTGAGACGAGCTTAGTATGCTTAAGTATCGTCAGAGTTCACCTGTCCCGGAGGCACGTTGGAGAACTTTGTCATTGCTGACACGGTGTTCACTTCACACACCACTAATGCTTCGGTGGCATCCATGGTCGAAAGCGGATACTCTGTGAATATCCTTTGTGCGAATGGACCAGGTTTCAAAAGCGTACAGTGAGACTCCAAAACACAAAGGTCATGCCGACGCCACAGATGGCTCAAGTTGACAAACGCCATCCGAGCCTTTGTCATGCTAGTTGTGATCTCATCAAACAGTGCATCAGCGCCGAAGCCTCTCACAAGGTACAACACTCGCACTACAACATACAGCGCATAGCAGTTGGCTAACGTCAACAGTGAGAGGTCGTCAGTATCTTTATTCTTCCGGAATGATCCCGATGACCAAGTTACCTGAGAACTCGTTTTGGTGTCTTGAATATGTACTTCAACTTTATGCTCAAATGTAACTTGCGAAAACGCAGTTACCGCACACCCTGATAGGTTATTCCAGATCGGGACGCACCTGGATACCCTACTAGTGGATCGGTTCGCGGAACGGACTTGTCCGCATTTGCACCATATAAAACCGATAGAAAAGCAATCGGTTGAAAATGCGACGAGTGTCTCTTCCATCGCCTCCCGGGTTGATGTCTTAGTTTTTATCAAGGAACAACTTATTCACAGGTTTACCTACTCTACTTGTTATCTGGTGTTTTGAATTTGTCCTCAGACCAATGATTTAGTGTAGGCGGATGAAGAAGCTGTCATCATGTTTCGTCTTCAGTGTCGTGGTTGTATGCTGGTGAGTGAAAAAATTCAAGGAAATGGCCGTAGTAACTGGTGGAAGTGCAATTCGGATTAGTGTAATCTTCTTTAGCTGCCGTTTTGGAGAGCAGGCAATACACCGGCCATACGAAAAATGCAAACAGCGCGCAGTGTACAACTGTTCCGTGTTTTGTGTTACCTACTCGTTTTTCCATTAGTTGCCTCCTTCATGACACAATGGTAAGCTGCGTGGTGGGATATCAAGCATCCAAAGTCCAAAGCAATGGATCGGCTACTGGTTTTAGCTGGTATGCTTCCATTGTTAACACTAGTTCATTTATGTCTGTTTGTGAGATTATAACCGCATTGCTCTCCTAATTTGTTTTGTAATATTCACTCCGACACTTTTTCTCGTGCTCCCTTAGCTCTGTCCTCAAGTAATCCCCCTGCTAGTACTGTAGTCCCGTCTCAACCATTGGTGGATGAGATTATACCGGTGTATCGACGAAATTGTCATCAGGAAGTGTACTGTGGTTCACATGCTTATCCAGGCTCGGGCACTTACCTTTTCAAGTTTGACAATTCCTATTCCCTTTGGCGTTCAAAGACATTATACTACCGAGTATACTACACATGTTAGCACGGTGGATTGGACGGTAGTGGTGACAGTTTATCTTCAGACTACTTATTTGCCTATTATTCGGCTTTTTCTGCGCCTTTCCACTTTGTGATAGGATTCTAACCTCATCATCCGTTTTCCGATGTTCTAATGGCTGTGATGCGTCGTATGAACCATCTACTCCGCCCATTTTCGTGGGTGCCGTTTGCTTTTTTTCGCTTTTACCGATTATTGTATCAATCGTGTGTATGAAGTGTTTTTTTTCTCATCGCTTACGTGCGATTCTTTTCAAGTGGCCAAAATCACTCGCACTTTCAGAACCGTTGTTCTTAAGAAACCATTGATGTTAGTTTTTGTCTTCGTTGGAGGTTAGGCCAAGCGTGTGACCGAGTCCTGTATTTTACATATATGTTTATTTGTTTTTTTGTCAACTTCTTTCGGTCTTGTTGTTTGTTAGTGTTTCAGACCAAGACTGCTTCCTAAGATCGTGGGCGCAATATCGACTAGTCTGGGAGGTAACGTGCAGCAGTAAATGCAGATTCGGTTCGCTTTCCAAGAAAATTTCAAGGACAATTCGCGAGGTTCTGCTTGGTTGAAGGAACTATGATCAGTGTTAGGCACCCACTCGGACAGTACGATTATAGGTCAACTTGGAACTATGGTTCCCGTTTATCTTGTTGGATTTACTCTGACTTCACAACTGAACGTGGGCACAGAGTAGTGCGCGCTCCACCTTCGAAACATTCCCATCATGGTTTCCATGGTGCGGTAGTTGCTGATATTCGACCCTAAGAAGGGCGCCAGTTTAAATGAAACAGAGATGAGCTCCACAATGTACGAGTCCGTGTATGAAAACAGCACAACTAAGTCCTTTGAAAGTTCAAGTTAAATTTGCCCGTTTGTCAATGGCTGTATATTAGGTAAGGATGTCCGATGAGGACTCCGAGGTGGCTGTTGAAGAAAGCCTATTTTCATCAAAAACTGTATTTCTCAAGTATCGTCTTGAAATTATTTTATGATTTTAAATTCTATCCTTTCCCGCTATAAAGTGCAGTAATTCAATTTCGGTACAATTCTTTTCTCTTGACGGTTCTATTCCACTTTCGTTACAGCAATTTAGGTGGGACTCCTCATGGCCAATCAATTCTATACGTACACAGACACCGGTCTGTTGTTACTCTTAGTTTAGGCTGAGGGTCAAGGTCTTATGAGTTCTTCAGAGGTTTTGCCCATCATCACGTTCCGTACTACATCTTGTGGGTTAGCCATTTTTAGTTTGTGTTTATCACGCCGGTCACAACGGTATCACCATCAGCGTTTTAGGCACGACCCATTCCATCTACAACTGCAGTAGAAAAATCAAGCTGGCAATACAATTGTGCACGTTTTGTGGACGCAGTACGCAGCTATGTAGAATTAGATACGCTTAACAATGTCATAATGGTGGTATATCATGACCGTGTTATAAAAACGCGACAGCAGTTATATCTGCTTTTAATCCAGCTTGTCACATTCCCTTAGGATGTGGAAATTGCTTGTGTAGGCGAACTCTCTGAGAAACCAGACCGTTCAATACATTTTGAACACTTAAGTTTGGACGAATCGAATGTTTTCAGCAAGCTACATTTGTACCGGTAAATATCTGCTGCGGATTAGAGTAAAGTTGGTTAGGCGGAACCTGTTTGTTTCAAGTGGAAAGTAGCACGCCACAATACGCTTGGGCTTTCCCGTTTGACACGTGCATCGGGTTACCATGCTGAAAGCATTTTTGTATCTGGCAGTTGGCACTTGTGGACTGCCTAGACTGATAATTTACCCAGAGACCCCACATGAAAGGTGGTTTGTGAATATGAGACAGCAGCAGATCGACGAACGTAAAAGTACGAACAAACTAACGACAGTGACCATCCGTCTTCATCCCTCACAAAAACTAGTCCCAGAGGGTGCAGAACAATTCGGACAACAGCAGAATGACCAGTCGGTTAAATTCTTTTACTTGCTAGCAGAAGTTTATGAACACAAGACCCAAAAGAAAAATTCTCTAGGGTGGAAGACAAAGTTCTCATTTGCTTTTCTGTTTCGAGTTTCGCTTGTTTCGAGTCCTCCTGCGAAGTGCATAGTTCTTGGCCATTACTTGGGAGCGTTTATGTTTAGATGCATCTAGAGGAATGCTGCGCGTGATACGCCTTACAACATTATCAATTTGGCGTTTCCTTTCAATCATCCGGCTCGACTAGATAAGCGGCCGACAAGCAAACGCGTTCCACTTTGGGTTACTGACAACTTTACCTGGAAAGCAGACAAGTTGAACACAAGTCTTAGCGGACTAGATTTGCAGGGGCAGGAAACAACTGGCACAGGCAAACGCAATTATGAAAAGAATTTAGAACAGTTCCATGAGTATCGCGTGAAATCTCTCAAGCCACAGAAACCGTTAGAGAGTTGTGACGTTTTCAGCATCACTGAGATTGTCCAGAAGGTACCGTGCCTCGGGTCGCTGCTCATCACAACGGTGACGTGGAGATATCTCGAAGGAAGGAAACGTTACTAGAGAGATTGAAAACTAAAAGATTTCAAAGAACTAGGAATGATACATCATCGACTGCAGTGTATCGTAACTTCGGAAATCGTCTCTAACCAGCGGTTAGTGATCACGGAGCTCCTAGCCAGGCAGGTGACACCTATTTAGCCTAATCAGCGCATTAGTCTAGATCTTTCGTGACCACGTTGTTTGACCACCACACGACTTCACGCAACTGTTAGCGTTTTTAAGCAAAGTGCATGATAGAACGCCAGCAGACTGTAGAAAACCAGACCACAGGGTGTGCCTACGAAAATGTCCCATGAAAACAAGGTACTGAACTGAACGTGCGCTGATCCAAGACACTCTGGGTCGCATTGCCACATTGACTCCAAAATTGATACAAAATATGCCAATGTAGCTGTTAGTTTGTCTGACCCACCAGCGCCTCACTGGTCTCTCATATTTGTTTACCTAACAACGCAGCCGAGTTCGGACCACCAAAATGACGTCAATGGCGAAATATGAAGAGCTCTGTTTTCCTGCGGACAGCTGTTACACTGCTATGGGACGACTGCTAGAAAACATTCCAACTACAGCGGCTGTATGCGGGATGAGATGCTATTAAGTCCAGAGGTACAAAAGGCTTGTAGGTCGGAGCCTTCTGTGCAGTTCCCAAGAAACGGGTACAAACGCTAAGTTGAGAACTAGCTACGATACCGACAGATCATAACAAGCTTCGCAATAGATCTATCATGAACGTAAAATCAAGGTGTTCGTACACTCCAACTTCCAATGTCTGTGTAAGCATGAATGACCTGTACGTGATTCGACTATCAACAAAATGAACACGATTGCAATGCAGTCGTCAATCCAGCCTTCACCGATAACCGACACACTTAACCATAGCCGCTAACATAGATACACACCAAATTGAAACCTTGTGTCACATCCCATGGATTGATGTGCGCAAGCCCGCATATCAAGTAATACCTCCGCTGAACGTATGACCGACTTTCTAGAAGTATGCAACAGGCTACGATCATATATTGTGTGTCATCCATCAATAATGCAAGCAGACGCGTAAACGAACGTGCCGCGACCACAGCGAAGAGAAAACGGTTCCGAATACGGAGACGCCACTCATGACTACCACGACTGGCTACTACTACCTGAAACAACGAGGAGGATTCAAAGCTAGATGGTCCGCAACAACGTTTGACAAACATTTGCTAGCGGTCACACTAAATACCTCAAAATATTCTACTGTTCAAACTGTAGAGCTAACGTAATAAGTTTTCCAAAGCACTTTGGGCAGACGTAATTTCAATTGTTACTTTCGATTAATAGCGCGACGTCAGTAGTGTACTTGCATTTAACGTTCGTTGCGCTATCGGTCCAATGCCTGTTCTAATGCAATCTTCAAAGGTGTCATTTGAGATAAGTGTCGACAGCGAAAACTTTTTCATACTGCGACTTCCACTAATGCACCCTTTTTTACCCGAATGCTAAAATTAAGAGGGTTTGAATAGCCACTTGGATTAGGGTAGTGAATTTGGCGCTTGCTATGCACCTTTTCCTTCGTCCACACTTCATTATTCGTCACGTTCTCTATTCTTCATCGCCGCTACATGGCTTGTTTACAAGTTGAATAAAGCCTATCGTTCTGGCGACTCACAATCTCTCTTAGTAGCAGTCTGTTGAACGTGCGTTTCGAAACATCACAAATTATTCAATTTGTAAAATGGCTGGTTGTACCTCGCGTTCTGATTGTTTCGACGCCCACCCTCACTCGCCTACCGCAACTGATCAGTGATTTCACTGGCGGAAGACGTTCGAGAATTTCCGTACACAAACACATCGCGGAGTGTGACTCCTACAAAACAGTCATATATGCACTCCAGAATATCTACATTCAACCAATAAATGCAATTTTTGCTCATGTACTATCCATGGCTAAGCAGGAGAACGGACAAAGTCGGAGTGAATTTCTTCAGAAACTCAAAACTTTGGCCTCGGACTGAGATTTTATCGTGGACAATTCATTCTTTGTTTGAACTCCCACCCTATTCGTCAGTGACTACTCGAATCTAAATACTTAGACCTCACTTCAGCCTTCGATGTAGCTATATAATTGGAACTAGCCCAACAGCGATTACTCTCTTACAACCAACAACTCTCCTTCACCGTGTCGCTGTAAGCTACTGAATACTCCCAAACACTCATCCCAAGGGCATATGACATCGAGTGTACGGCAGCCGCAGGTAACTCTCCAAAAGTGAGCGGCTCCCTTGTGCTATTTATGTGGATTACGTCAGCATCCGTGAAGGCAGTGTCCTACTCGTGATGCTGTCTGCAAACGCTGCGGAAAGAAAGGGCACTACAATCGGGTATGTCAGACTTATAAGACTATACGTTTTGCTGCAATGTCGGAATCTGTATTATCGTCCATCACAGTTGTAGCGGCTCCAGCGTGATTGCAAGACGTCGTTGAGATTCACGCGAACGGTACTCGTTGACACAGGCAGCTCGAAAAGCTACATTTCATTCTGTTGTTCGGACAGATGAACGGTAAATCCATCCTTCCTGTCGAGGGATCACTATCGCATCTGTCAATTTATCCAGTTCAATACTCGGTCACTGCTTCATTTCTATTCGTTTCAAACAACTGTCATGTAACTCTATCAAGTTGCCACTTCTCAACAACCTGTGTACTGAATTATCACTAGGACATGATTTTCTCCAAAGACAGATGCGTCGAATCACCTTTACTCGGCTCTGAGCCACCGTTTTCACCTTGCAGCATGCTTGCTACTTCTTACTCCGTCGTTTATGTTTCAACACCTGTCGTCCAACTGTCAGGCAGTGGTCACCATATTAAGGCGCTATTGTTTATCCGATGAACTCTATCAAGTCTTTAACTGAAAAACCGGTGAACGCCGAGATTAGTGAACCTTCTGCCTCTCCTTGTACAGCCCAAGTCTTGGTGACGCCTAACGAAATGCAGAAGCGTCAAATGACCATGGACTATAGCCGGACAATCAATCGGCTCATTTACCTAAACGCTTGTCCCTTATGCCGGATCGGCGACCTTATTGAGAAAATTTCTCGTTGAGGTACTCAGTACTCTTGACCTCCGGAGTGCGTACCATCAGATATTCATCGAGACGGAAGAAAAGATCGATACTGCTTCCGAAGCAGCTGGCCGTCTTTATCAGTCCATTCGTATTCCCTTCGGCGTTACCAATGGTGTGGCAGCGTTCTAGCATACTGTCGACAATATCCAACAAAAGGTTGTCTGTGACCTTCGTCTATCTGGACAATCTGGCTATCTGTGGCAGTTCAAACGAAGATAATGATCGTAATCTTACACAATTGTTTAACACCGTTCGCAATCACGGAATTACCCCGAGTGAACAAAAAATGGTCAGGCCGACGCGCAACATCAAATTGTTGGGTTAGGAACTCTCAAAGTATGTCATTAAATCGGATCCGGAAAGTCCCCGACCACTGAAATGGCTACCTCAGAACACAGGAGTTATTGGTGTGTTCGCTCACTACTCTCAGTGGATCTCAGTTTTCAGACAAAATCAGTGTGCTCGTCAGAAATAAGGTCTTTCCTATTCTCGAAAAGACTGCCTTCATTTGTCAATCTTAAGAAAAATTCAACACTCAATGACTGTTACCATTGAACCCAGAGTGCCCCTGGCAGTTGAAACTGACGCAACAGATGTCGCCATCGCAGCAACGTTAAACCAGAATGAACGATCAGCTGCATTTTTCTCCAGAACTTCAACACCGTCCGAATGTAAGCATTCTTCTTTCGAGAAATAAGTCCACGCTATTGTGGAAAGCATAAAAAACGGCGATATTTTCTTTTGGGTCTCCACTTCACACTCACCATATATCAGCGCTCCGTATCCTTTATGTTCGACCAAAAACAGGCAGAGAAAATCAAGACCGAGAAAATGCAGCGTTGGCGACTGGAGCTTTTAAACTTTCAATGCGACATTCCTTACCTTTCTGGCTCGGATAATCTTGTGGCTGATACTTTGTTACCCAACTTTAACTGTTCTATTTCTCATGCTGTCGATCTGAAAACACTCCATGAGCCATTTTGTCACCCTGGATGTACCCGCAGGTCCCATCTATTCCGTGCACGCTATCTACTGTTAAGCTTCGAGGATGTCAAATAAATCTACACTCAATGCAAAGTTTATGCTGAAACCGAAACCCGTTCTTTTACTCCGCCACACCCCTCTCTGTTCAAAGTAACCCAACCATTCGAGAGATTAAGCGTTGACTTTAAAAGACTCATTCCTTCATCCCCAAAGGACACATTCATCTTGATAATTATCGATGAATTTTCCCGCTTCCCTCTTGCCTATCCGTGCGCTGTTACTTCTTGCTCCACAATGATCAATGACCTAACATGCCTTCATTCAATCGTTCTGATCGTGGTTCCGCCTTTTCCTTGAAAGAATTACTTTCATTCCTCCACAATAAGGGTAATGTAACCAGCCGTATCACAGCCTATAATGCACAGTCTAACAGGCGAGCTCAACGTCTGAACGGTACGACATGGAAAACTATACTGTTCACACTCAAATCGAAAAAGCCTTAGTGTTGCACACTAGGAAGCTGTGCCGCCAGATAAGCTTCGTTACATGAATTTCTTACTGTGCAGTTCAGCTTCACTCCACATGAGCGGATGTTCTATCACAATGGTAGAGATTCGACGGGTCTCTACCTACCAAGTTGATTAGTGAACTCCGATACAGTCCTACTCCGAAAACAAAACCGGACTTCAAAGTATGAACCGTACGTAAAGGAAGTCAAGTTGTTAGAATGTAATCCGACATATGCTCGCGCCCGCCACCTCAACCGCCGTGAGGACACAGTATCCCTACTCAACCCGGTACCAGCTGCAGAGTATACCGCGTAATGACCGAAGAAGAAGAAGGAAAGGACAGCGGTGTTGTCGGTTCGCAGTACGTATCTGGCGAAGAGCGACAATTTGACCGACACCCACCCAGTAAAACGGAATATTCTTGGTTATTTGTTGCCTGCCTCCTGAGCTGTAGTGCGTAGACGAGTTATAACGAATGCCAGAATCCGTGTAACGGCTTTGGTCGGGCTTATTCCCCCACCATTTTCCGAGGAGCCTTGAGCTATTTTCTTGAATACGGAAGCTCTTGCCGACCGACCTCAGCAGAGACAAATGTTTCCCGTTGTCCATACAAGCTGAAACCACTCAGTCAACGCATCAACTAACGTCTGTCCGACTTCCTTGGAAAATAGTAGTACGATATCATCTCGGCCAGCAGCCCTATTGCTGCTGAGAGCCGGAATGCAATTGTGGAACTCAGTTTCAGTGAGTTGTTCTGAATCCACTGATCAGGTTGCTACAAAGAAAGTTTGTGTTGGTGTGGAAGCAACAGGCCAACTAAAGTTACCCTCAAAATGTTCTGTCCGGCGCTCTGACCTTCCGGACTTATTATGGACGAATGTGCCATCTGTCTCATCGATAACTTCACCGACAGAAGGACGTCCTCGACCAGTGGCACGGACAAGTTTGAAGAACTTACCAATGTTCCTGGAAGCAAAAGCAGTCTCCATTTCCATAGCTTCTTCCGTCAGCCAAGCCTCACAATCGGCGATCACGCTATACGTTTCAATTTCCTACGAATATCCCTTCCGAAATCGTTATATGAACTGTCAGGAGGCATGTGCCGTCTGTCATCCAACAGCCCCATGGATTTCTCCGAAATTCAATGTTTATTTGACCCACGAGCCACCGTGTCGCAGGCTACCTGCTTAATGAGTGGGTAGTGAGACTTGAGTGTATGGGGACTGTTATGCTCGCTTTCTAGGTTAGTTAGGTATTTACGGGTTTACCGATGGATCAGACAGCGTTCCAACGATTACCAGTCGCGCTCGGTGAGGTCACTGCCCAGCAGAAGTAAGAACCAATGGGCAGAGTACCGACGTGTGACGTGAATTGAAGTACATGCTGTAATATGAGCGCCATTTCCGAATGAAGCCCCATCATCCATAACTAACAGCTATTTAGTCTAATCGAGGTCAGGCCTAATTCGGAGAAAGGCAGCCAGGTATAACAAGAAAGTGAACAACGTCTGAGGCTAGCGCTGGTTAATACAGCTTGTGCTGGGCGCACGACTGCGACAGTCAAACCATTAAGCGAGCGATATATTGCAATCTCAAACCAGTCCTCAAAATGAGGTCTGGCTCTACCACGCTGGCCAAGATTGCATCAGCGATATGTGCCGACCCAAGGAGAGCGTCCAGATCCGGACAAAAGCTTCCTTGTAACCTATCTCACTGTAGTTAGTTAGAACACAAGATGTGAGGTCTAGGGCCTTTCTCAACACATGTTGTGGTGAGGATTATACCTACTCCAGCCTGACAGACAGAGGTGGCCTTGGTATCATCCAAAGTGTACAACCAATATGAGGTAGATAGTGCAAGTGCTGTCATTTCCATACGTTGAGTACCATCTCAGGCAGTGATGTCTGAAATGCAACAGAGATCGACGGCCGACAAGTCCAACGTCCACGCGAGAGTGACCTGCTGATCTAACCACTTCACATTGCGAAAGTCAAAACCACCTACAATAATTCAAGACTTCAATAGTAAGCAATGGATGGGAGACGCCTGAGGCTTTGTGATAAGAGATGGAACTTGCTGGGACAGTGTTGTCACGATTAGCTGGGTGCTGTGGGACCTGCGGAGTGAACTTCAGAAATGAGGGTCGAGATGGGTGAGAATTAAATTTGATTGAACTGTGGAGAGGAGTCAGCAGTAGCATATTCTAGTCTGCCCTCCCTGCTGTATGCAGCAGATGAAGTAATCTAGTTTATACCACAAAATGGCCGATGCATTATGGATGTATTGAAGTTGTGTTTTCCCGTTTGTATGCAGAGTGAGACGTGGCTAGGACGCCCAGCCCTAGATAGAAGCAGAACAACTCCCAGCGGGTGATTACCGTTGCCATGGTGCATTTCTTCTCATCTGGAATCGATTTCCTCTTGAACTTTATTAAAACGCAAGGTAGACGCATTGGCTCCAACATGAGACACAGCACACTAGTTGCGCATGCAACGGTTACGATGAGGACAGGTATAATCATTCACTCTGAAGATGCCAGAAAATTCACTGATCTTATCACTGATTACCCACTCATGCATCGCGAGATTCAACCAAACGCCACACATCACACTTGCACTAAGGAACCTTCAGTCTTAGCACGGCCGGTCGGTTTCCGATAAGGTTAAAATTTAAAAAAATGATTCTTGAACCAGCTGGAACCTGAGGGTTCACAGGCCATGTGGTCGCAATCAGTCCCAAATTGAGACCGCAGTTTTAGGCATTCGTTTACCCACATCGGTCACGTACAATGTATTGCGGTTCAAGCCGTCGTTTGTTGCTGCGGTGCTGCGGAATAACTTAGAAAAGAGCCGCTGAAAGAGAAAAACGGACAAAAAATGCACGAAATTGACTGTGGTACATTACCATCCAGAATAACTTTTCTAACCAAAGAGTTGGGTGGTCAGGAAGGCTACTGTTGAGCAGACGTTGGCTGTCCACTTTGCTTAACCATAAATCCTCACTCACCTAAAAGACCAATAAGAACCCTCACGCTTCGCGACTTGATTTGCTTGGCGAACATGTCATTTTGTTCAGCGCTTTTGGGTCTAATAAACGGTGTCCTATGAGGAACAGTTCCAAGTGGCACGCGCGGTATGCGAGCAGCACGTCTTAGATTGTGCAATTTACTCAGTGGATCCATCTGTCGAGCATCCCACGTGATAGTAAATATGCGCTAACGAACGGCCCCGCTGAACACAAAGTGTTGACTAAGCGGTGAAGACAACGGTGATCAACACACTTCCGTCGCAAACAAGTCACGTTTCCGAATCACGGAATAAAACAGAACACACGAGCATATGCCCTTTATTTCAACGGCAACCGGAAATCTTTTCGAGGTCACAGATGCCAAAGGCGACAAATGCTTTGTCCACGATTCATCAGAAATACTGCAAACCGACAGGATAGTGTTATCCGAAAAATACAAACTGCCCACAAATTCCGATGGGCTAAATACAATATGGAACGTGGGGACCGGAATTCCCGAGCCTTACTGTTTCATTTTACACTTCGAAGGTGCGAAGCGCATTCTATCCAAACTAACCTGGTCATACACCCTGTTCAGTAAGACTACGACAAAAAAACTGAGGTAGATAATGTCATCCGCATACTCCGTGTTGGCCAACTTGGCGTCAAAAAGAAACTCAACGTCGATCTCAGTGATTTCGCAAAGAGCGCCTTTCAGAATATCCTCCACAACCAAATTGAACAAGAGGGAGACAGGACACCCCTGATGAACACTTCTGGAAGTGATGAACACTCAAAATAGATGTCTACTGACCGTCATCTGGCTTGTGCAGTCAGTACACAGTGAGATTACCTGGTTCAATTATTTCTCCGGAACTGCTTTGCAAGGGAGAAAGAGAATAGTCCGAGCCGCTGAGTCGAACGAGCTTTGTGTCAAAAAGTACCGTGGTCATCGGTTGTTGTTATGAGCGCCGATGTTCTAAAACCAGTCGGATGTTAGGAATGCAGTCACCGTGCAACGACCCCATTAATTCACCACTGACTCTGTTCAAGTGTGGACTGTCATCAGCACCCCTCAGTTACAAATCTTTCCACGCGCTCAAACATTCGTTTGAACGGATGGAGATATCGATGGACACACCACACAGTCGAAATTACAACTAACATCGCCCGCTTGCCTACAGTTCCGTAGTACCACCGTTACGTCTGACCAGTCGCATATCGATATCGTTACCCGTAATATATACTTTTGTGTGCTATTCTTGATGGATGGCCTCAGTTCTGTTAAACCTACAAATGCATCATCGACCAGGATTGCCTTATGCAGGTACCTGACTTTTGAAACGTTTGGTGAGCAGGCCTACTGTGAGATCAATCAGCAACTCAGATGAAACGGAAAATATAGTGATGCTCCCGTGGTTTCCTTTTTGAAGATGGGAATCTCCGCTAGCAAGAATAAACTCGAGGCACCTCTACAGTTCACCAAATCGTCTGAGAGGGCTTTCTGAATCCTGATATCATTTCTCTCTACCATCGTTAAGAACAGAGATCTGTTCAAGAGGGCTTGTTACCCTTGTTACTGTCTAAGGCCACTTGGGCTTTCAGCGGGGAACGAAATACAACGCAGTAGCTGGCCAGATGGGTCTTGTCGTCCACATCGTCTGGTTGAGGTCAGCTAACCGTTGCTCAAAACGTTTACTCCGCCTGGTACGTCGACGCGCCTAGATGGTAACAAAAACACCATTTGAAACAACACCGCTATCTTCCTAATGCCAGCTGCTTACCGTGCACATACTTATTTATTGCTTGAATCAATGCGTTCATTAACTCGCGCGTCCCATATTCTGCACAGAGATGGCCGTTGCTTTCGTAGTTTGATTATAATACCCACCTTAACACGTTAAAGGAATCACAAGAAATCGATCTATAGGGCTGAGGTTAGAGGAACACCTCCCCACCTATATCTTGTGGCCGCGTTAGCGCGCGAAGAGATATTTAAATCACACGCCGATCCATATCTTAATAACAGTTTGAAACATCGGAATTCTGGCAGCCTGAAAGTTGGTGGTCATTCACCAGGCGATTCGATTTTCAGTTTGTCTCATGCTGTTTTACTTTCCGATGTATTGCCTGATGTGGGCTCTTTCTTAGTCATATGTATATCGCGGACCTTCGTGGAATATCATTTTAAATGGTCGTTTTCAACTGTATCCCTTTTTTCTATTACTGTACAATTGTCACTTCTGTGTATTGTCGTATCGTTTTGGATTCCAGTCTCAAACCAGCTTGGCTAAATAAGTTGTCGCTACGGGTGACCTGGGCTCCAACTGCGGGGATTGTAAGTGTCGCAAGCCATTCACTGAGGACATCTAGTGCGATAACTGTAAGAGGGAGTAACACGGTCGGTGCTCCAAAATGATTGAGGTTGCAGTTAGGTGGTATGGATAGCATAAGCAGTTGGGGTGAGTTTGCCCATACAGTTGTTCATCGGCGGAAGCCTCCGACCGATCAGTGCGGAATTTTGGAAGCCATTGGAACAAGAGCTCTGGAAGTTCCTGTCCAACACAGCAGTATGATATAGAGGAGGTAATCAAAAATCAGATGGAGATAGCAGCTCTTAGGTTGAGAATCGTCAGACTTGTGGGCGACACGGTGAAACTGTGCACTGCCGGTGAAGAATTATTAGGGATGCCCCGAAACGTTCTGCTGCTCAATGATAAGTAGCCAGAAATCAGAGATAAAAACCGGAAACGAGCTGTATAGAAGAAAGATGAAGATTCTCCGGTTGGTAGGATCGTCTGTAGGCATAGGTATTAAAAGTACACACAGATTAAGCAGGTGGAGGTTACGTAATTCCAACAGAAATCAAAACCGGGCGCGCCCGATACTCATCGAGTTTGCGCGTCTCCCAAAAAGACTACGCACTCATCAAAGCTGATAGAGCAAGTGAACTGTCAAAGGGTAGATATCAGCTCACTCCGGACAACAAAATGGACACTGCGTATGGCAGTGAGTCGTCGGCACCACCGGAACCAACAGTCCGTGGTGTTCCGGCCAGACCGTGGGTCCAACAGAAGGATATGATCGTACTAGTGACTCCACTGGTCCAGTGTGACAGGTAAGTTGAGCCACGGGAAATCGACAGGGATACTGAGACCAAAAAGGCTTCAGCCACGGCTGCACCTATCACGAAATTAATATGTACCGGTAGACCCAAGGTTAGTTATCAGGGTAGTAAGAGTAAGGAAACCTCATTCACGGCGAAGGTCAGCACTAGTTACGAGACGGAACAAAAAGGCAAAGGAATTGGGTATCGAAGAAGTTCCAGGCAGCAAAGTAAGGTCGGAAAAAGCCGTTAACAAATAAGGTCAAACCCCATGTAAAAGTGGTTGTCCGAGCTTGTAACCTCTTGAAAGTCAGTTGAGCAATCCACCACAGTCAAGTTGTAGCTGAGGATGTCGCCCGACCGATGGTGGTGTTAAAAGA
>QNGE01007791.1:0-15847 GCA_008508345.1 Paragonimus westermani
CGTGTGCTCTGGGTATGCAAACATGCTGTGGTCCCAATTAGGGCCAATCTGAGGAACGCAAAAGACTTCCGAGTTGCACTGTTGTTTCAGTAATAGTCTGAGCGGCTAGGTTTCGCCAGTGCGGAATAACGGTCCTCACAGTCGCCACATATGCACAACCATTATGCTTTAGGTAGATGCCTCTGTTGCCAGAGGTGTCCTAGATAAGCAAATATCGTCCTAGCCTTAGGGATGCGAGCTCTTATTTCTCTCACTATGCCTCGGCCGCTGCCGATACAACTTCCTAAGTATAAGAACCGGCCAACAACCTTACACTGTCTACCTAAACAAACACCCGAATGTTCGCGATCAGCAAAATGGCGAGAACCCAATACCAGAGAAAGACTGGTTTTGTGACCTTAAAATAAGCATGTAAACTAAACTGCACAAAGAACAGAACGTCGTACGCACATGTTCAGAGTTCAGCGACAATGACAGGTAACATGACTCGGGGTGACGGCAACTCTCACGGTGGTCCACGAGGTAACAGGTTGCTAAATAAGTGCAATGGAGGAAGAAATAAATAAACACGCAAGTAAAACAATGGAAATTCATAGTCAACAGTCCTGAAGACACAGGCTGAGCACTAATCACGACACGCTCATGTTCGAGAGCGTCTACAACTAGCGTTGCGTATAGCCATGCACTTCTTGTTGTGGCAGGCGGCACCTACCAGCCTTGCTCTGATGAGCGGTCGCGATTTTCATGGCTCATGAATACGCCACCCCTCGGCCTTCGGTTTTATTTCAATCGTCACTAGTCGCTCTGAGTAATAAACGATGCGGAAGATGGCACACGAATTTGCAGCCTTCTAGATACACGTCGGTGAACTATCGTGTTCGTCAGGCATTCTGTCAACTTCTTGAACGAAAGGTGGATGAAACAACGTTTATCGGACATTGCGCATACATCACCCAGAGAACAGGATGGAACGCACACACACACACAAGGGTTGCAAGCCTTCCTTTTGATCGAAGATTGGACGTCCATGAGGCGTCAGGTATGCGCAAGATTTGTGGACGTATCGTGCACTCTCACCACTTTCACAGACGCCTTGCAATAACAGCAATGATAAAATAGCAGAACACAGACTAGACAGACGTCCTATGTGAAGCAACATCTCACATTTTGAAGGTTAGAAGTACAAACCACTTTGACCGGTCAAAACGCTTGCATGATTCCCCAGGGCTTGAAAAAAAATTACTTGCGCTATTGTTATCCAGACACTCAATATCGGTTAGTTTACTGTTAAACAGAAGCCCACTTCTGAAGTTATCAGAACACCCGAGTGTTTCTCCAAAATATCACCCAGTACGTAGTTGCAAAGAAAGAGAGAGACCACACATCCTTGTCAAACGTCAGGTGAGGTAGAAAATGCTCAAGAGCGCTGCCTAAAAGAGCATACACAGAAGGAAAAAGGATTTTGACAAATTGGCAAGTTTTACCGGGGATCCACTATGAAGAAGAAAGCCCCTGAGAGCATGTCGGGTATACCAGTTCAAAGCAGTATTTATGAACAAGCATTTCGCGACCGTCGACTGAAAATAGGAATGGCGACTTTCTGGTGCATCACACAACGGAAGCATGATCCAGTGAACGCGACCGTATGTATTTTTCCGTTTCAGCTGCCATTACGCTGAGAAATATGGATATTTTGGGTCCGGTAGAGACAAGACTCATACCTCTGAGGCTTTCCCGCAAAGTACTGGTAAAGTTTTAGAATACGAGAGACAGTTAACAAATACCGAACACGGGACACCTTTGCAGCCTCCCAGAAGGATAGAAAAGACTCCCTCAATTCCTAAATCAGAAGGAGGTAAAACAGGCTGGCCATATTTTATATCAGGGCCTGTAGGATTGGGAGGAAACTGGGAGATAATGGCAGCAACTGAAGTCGGATGAAATTACCATCGCTGAAACATGGCTAGAAAATAATATCCAGACAGAAACATTGCTGACTGAGATTGTGCATTTTTAGGGCGGATATAAGGGATGGACACAGGCGGTGGTGTGGTTCCTATAATCTCTCAATAATACAGACATTGGTTGCGTCCAACACAGATGGCATTGTGACTAGTAAACGTTCAAAGGACAGGCACATGTAAAGAAGCCAAGTGATGCTCAAAGTGGAAGCTGAGTAACATCTGATAGCAATTCAGCAGGCAACAACAAACGTGGACAAAACCTGCTTGATAGGGGATCTCAACGCACCGGAGGTTACGTGAGATATTTAGTAAGCTCCAGATGAACCACCGAAGTTTTGTATTCTAGGTCCCTGGTTCAGGATGTTGGACAAATTACGGAGGCAGCGGTGAATTGCTNAGAAAAACGGCGCAGCCTCTCGTGCGTCCACGGGAGTAGTCCGTCCGATACAAAGAGTAACCAGGGACATGCAGTTCACCATCGCTAATATCCGCGGAAAGCCAGGTCTCTGTTAAAGCAAGAATGTAGGGGCTAGTGTCGGGGACCAGCTGTCTGATTTCTGTTAGTTTGGTCAGAAGGCTCAGACAGTTGGTGTACACGCATTTTAAGACCACTTCTTCGTTTGGCTGGGCGCAGAAAGAGATAGAATTGCACAAGGGAGAGCTTGGGAAAGTAGCCCCAGTAGTAGTCGGCGAGGACAAGCCTCAACCTCGGATCTTCCTGTGGCAGCAGTACTTTTCTTATAGAGTTATTAAATAGAGGAACGACCTTCCTGCTGAGGTCACCAGCCGCGCTTCTACGGATTGTTCCAGACAATTTCTATGCATTTATTTGATTAGAGAATACTAGTGATTTAACAGTTCTTGATATCTAATGTAATTCCCAAGAACGGTGCCACAGTGTGTTTTCACTGTTCGTTTTCCAAGTCGAAAGACGTCCGCTTGACATCGGAGACAAAAGATTGACGGGATCAAGGTACTTTGAGTCCATCCTTCGGATCCGCGATCCAATCGTTACTTCACGGAATCCGCGAAAACTCGTTAATGACCTTGAAACGACCGGTACGTCCGAATTCCTCGTCGTTCACTTGTTTCTCCCTTTGAGGCATGGATCGCGTTAAGAAAAGCTTCATCGGTTTAATTGCTGGTGTAAATGGTTCGTAAATTCTCATTATTGTGGTATTTTTTCCAGGGGGAATAGCAACCGTTTACGTTGGTCAGCCTCTAGATACTATCAAAGTGAAAATGCAAGCGTTTCCTGAAGTCTACTCCAGTGCCTGGAAGTGCTTCAAAATAACTTTGGCGAAAGATGGAATAGCACGTGGATTGTATGCGGGTACTTCCCCTGCGCTAGTAGCCAACATCGCCGAAAATTCAGTACTTTTTTGTGCCCTTCCTCCTTGTCAGCACATCGTCGGTCGCATGTGTGGAAAAAATCCTGGCGACCATCTGAGCGACATCCAGCATGCTTGTGCTGGCAGCTTGGCTGCTTTTTGGTCTGGCCTCACGCTTTGTCCAACTGAATTGGTCAAGTGTAAAGTCCAGTCAATGCGAGAGATGGCGGAATTGGGACAAATCAAGCTCAGTCCATCTGAACTGTGAGTGGAACTGTCATTGTTGATGATCAAGTTCCCATTCCGTAGAACGGGTTACTTCGGAGTGTGTTTTCGTTTGATTGCCCGTCCATTTATCTGGGTTGGTGTTAAAGCCACGGGAAGTGTTCCCATAATTATTCCCCATGACTTATATATGAGTTGTAAGCCATACACTATATGTAAACTTAAACCCGTCGCTTGAACGTGTTTGTTAGAGCCGTTTGTTCATAAGTTTATCTTTTTGGAACCTGCTTCTATGTTGCGTTTACCTTAGTTCAGTCCTAATTGGTTCGCAGGGCTTTCAGCTGAAACCGGAAACATCTAGTTCGTATCATTCGCGAGCAGCAAGATTTTGCAATGTTGCAGTAAATGGCGTCAATTTTATGAAAAGACCAGGAATTCGGGTGACGAGGGGTTCGAAAGCGGGATTCTAGTTTTTGTAACAACCATTTTGGTGCTCAATGCTGCTGTCTCATGGGATGCACTTAGGCTCCTAATTGCTAAGGTTGAAAAGTTGTAGATAAGAGTAACTGATTACATTTAAAAGGCCTTTATGAACTGGAGTATCATAAGGACAGTGTATAAAATGTGAAATAATGAAAGCAGTACGTGAGAAGGTGGACACAGCAATGATTTCGCGGCGAATGGCCAACCTAATTTAAATTGGGAACTTCTGAGAACACCGTAAGTCAACTGTTACCAAGCTTATGTGTGAATTCATCAACCTTCGGCTACCTTCGAAGGCAATATGTTCTAGGCATTCACCACTTTATTGAATGATAAATAATCCCAGCACTTGCATAGGTTATACACCTTTCAGTTCTCACGTTACGCATGTGGAACTTTAGTTTCTGTTACAAGTAGACTGGCGGTTGCGTGTGGCCGATCACTCCGTGATATTTTTAAACTTCTGAACAATGTTCCTTGCCTTCTTCGTTCTACGGAGATGAGTTTGAAATTCTTAGTCTGTCTCCTTGGCCGAATTCTGTAATATTGGAGAATCTCGTGAAACGACTCCACATCTCTGGTATTTGAACATTCTTCTGGAAATAATCATCACGCCTGTACGTAGTATTTCAGGTGAGGCTGTTCAAGCTCGTTGTAGAATGACGCCAGGACTTCTAGCCCCCTGAATTTGAAAGTACTTTTTTTAATCACTGTTCAGCCGTATTTTTCACGTGCTGCTTGGAAGCCTTAGGTAACAACCTTAGAATCACCGACCATCTGAATTCCCAGATTTACAATATTTCCTGATTGGTTCCTACTTCCTCCATCTGCGGTGTCAATGTTGAAATGCCGTTCAAAAGCTGCTGTTCACATTTTTCGACGTTTAGCGATGGTTCCGCTGGATTACTCGGTGGTGAAATTTTTTTCAGTATCGCTTCTTGTGTTTTCTTCTGATGAATGGCGAACATATGACTGTTACAATTAAGCTCTTTGGCTAAGTCACCGATGAGTGCTTTGGAATAGAAGTGACCATCAAACTGGCGCCAAAAATCTCTGTCTTGCACCTGGACATAGAACCGTCTGCTTAACAAGAGAATTGGGGAAATTCTTGACGCCTTCATCTTCGTTATTCGGTGATCTATTGAATTGAATGCCTTTTTAAAGTCTAGACAGCGTACCTCAGCCTCTACTTTGTTCAGGCGTGTGATACTTTCCTCCAGAATGCGATGGGGATAGTCGAGTGAGACAGTTTTCCTTCCAAACCATTGGATTACTTATTGGACTACTAGGAAGTCGTGGCCGCTGGCTTGACGTGCTACCTTATCCTTCAGGATTCTTTTCAGTACTTGTGCTCTCTGTTAGCTCCTTCGTGGAGAGGAACAACAACGATCTCCCCCAATCCCCAGTGGTCTAGTTTTCTCAGTTGATTTGTCTAAAAACGCGGTTGGAGTCTGGGCACGCAGTTAGCCAGATGTCCAGTTTAACTGCCTTGCTAGTGTTAGATGCTGCTACTTAGGTGCGTACTTCTGCTGGTGTGAACTCCACTTCTGTTGTTTACGAGAGATCATCTACTGTCTCGACGTGGTTTATCCCACCACTGTCCCTGGTGTGCATTTTACCAAAGAAACGGCAGCGATGTTCAGCTTTTGCTAAGTTTGTTTCCTTGTCCTCTGTATGCTTTTTGGACTGCAATGCAGGTGGAAAATTCCAACTGTACTTACGATACACCTCAGGGTTTCTCTAGACCTTACTAGCTAATTTACTTTTGTAGGCTCTCTGACACCTGCACCCTAGTGGTCCTCATTTATGTGGCTTTGTATTCTAACTACTTATCCATTGACCCGAGCTCGGCCCAAGCTTTGCGTCTTAACTGCACTGTCTCTCTATGATAGAGAAACTGCGACAACGTGTTCTATTGAGAAAAACGAAGTCTTGCCGGTTATATCAAATTATGTCCTGTCTTATCCCAGCAGTTTTCCTAACTTCAGTGTTTTTGCATCACTATCCTCCTCATCTTGCCAAATGGCTCGACCCACTTCAGAATACTAATATTTTGAATGCTTTATGATACTTGTCTGAGGGGTGCAACAGCAACTTTGAGAATAACTTCCATGTCCACGTAACCGCTATGCTTTAACGGTGATTCAACAGAAAGATTGTGGAGATCATTTAGGCCGACGGTATATTCGAGATCTAAAGCTTAAGCAATTCACCGCTGCCTCCGTAATTTGTCCAACATCCTGAACCAGGGACCTAGAATACAAAACTTCGGTGGTTCATCTGGAGCTTACTAAATATCTCACGTAACCTCCGGTGCGTTGAGATCCCCTATCAAGCAGGTTTTGTCCACGTTTGTTGTTGCCTGCTGAATTGCTATCAGATGTTACTCAGCTTCCACTTTGAGCATCACTTGGCTTCTTTACATGTGCCTGTCCTTTGAACGTTTACTAGTCACAATGCCATCTGTGTTGGACGCAACCAATGTCTGTATTATTGAGAGATTATAGGAACCACACCACCGCCTGTGTCCATCCCTTATATCCGCCCTAAAAATGCACAATCTCAGTCAGCAATGTTTCTGTCTGGATATTATTTTCTAGCCATGTTTCAGCGATGGTAATTTCATCCGACTTCAGTTGCTGCCATTATCTCCCAGTTTCCTCCCAATCCTACAGGCCCTGATATAAAATATGGCCAGCCTGTTTTACCTCCTTCTGATTTAGGAATTGAGGGAGTCTTTTCTATCCTTCTGGGAGGCTGCAAAGGTGTCCCGTGTTCGGTATTTGTTAACTGTCTCTCGTATTCTAAAACTTTACCAGTACTTTGCGGGAAAGCCTCAGAGGTATGAGTCTTGTCTCTACCGGACCCAAAATATCCATATTTCTCAGCGTAATGGCAGCTGAAACGGAAAAATACATACGATCGCGTTCACTGGATCATGCTTCCGTTGTGTGATGCACCAGAAAGTCGCCATTCCTATTTTCAGTCGACGGTCGCGAAATGCTTGTTCATAAATACTGCTTTGAACTGGTATACCCGACATGCTCTCAGGGGCTTTCTTCTTCATAGTGGATCCCCGGTAAAACTTGCCAATTTGTCAAAATCCTTTTTCCTTCTGTGTATGCTCTTTTAGGCAGCGCTCTTGAGCATTTTCTACCTCACCTGACGTTTGACAAGGATGTGTGGTCTCTCTCTTTCTTTGCAACTACGTACTGGGTGATATTTTGGAGAAACACTCGGGTGTTCTGATAACTTCAGAAGTGGGCTTCTGTTTAACAGTAAACTAACCGATATTGAGTGTCTGGATAACAATAGCGCAAGTAATTTTTTTTCAAGCCCTGGGGAATCATGCAAGCGTTTTGACCGGTCAAAGTGGTTTGTACTTCTAACCTTCAAAATGTCAGATGTTGCTTCACATAGGACGTCTGTCTAGTCTGTGTTCTGCTATTTTATCATTGCTGTTATTGCAAGGCGTCTGTGAAAGTGGTGAGAGTGCACGATACGTCCACAAATCTTGCGCATACCTGACGCCTCATGGACGTCCAATCTTCGATCAAAAGGAAGGCTTGCAACCCTTGTGTGTGTGTGTGCGTTCCATCCTGTTCTCTGGGTGATGTATGCGCAATGTCCGATAAACGTTGTTTCATCCACCTTTCGTTCAAGAAGTTGACAGAATGCCTGACGAACACGATAGTTCACCGACGTGTATCTAGAAGGCTGCAAATTCGTGTGCCATCTTCCGCATCGTTTATTACTCAGAGCGACTAGTGACGATTGAAATAAAACCGAAGGCCGAGGGGTGGCGTATTCATGAGCCATGAAAATCGCGACCGCTCATCAGAGCAAGGCTGGTAGGTGCCGCCTGCCACAACAAGAAGTGCATGGCTATACGCAACGCTAGTTGTAGACGCTCTCGAACATGAGCGTGTCGTGATTAGTGCTCAGCCTGTGTCTTCAGGACTGTTGACTATGAATTTCCATTGTTTTACTTGCGTGTTTATTCATTTCTTCCTCCATTGCACTTATTTAGCAACCTGTTACCTCGTGGACCACCGTGAGAGTTGCCGTCACCCCGAGTCATGTTACCTGTCATTGTCGCTGAACTCTGAACATGTGCGTACGACGTTCTGTTCTTTGTGCAGTTTAGTTTACATGCTTATTTTAAGGTCACAAATCCAGTCTTTCTCTGGTATTGGGTTCTCGCCATTTTGCTGATCGCGAACATTCGGGTGTTTGTTTAGGTAGACAATGTAAGGTTGTTGGCCGGTTCTTATACTTAGGAAGTTGTATCGGCAGCGGCCGAGGCATAGTGAGAGAAATAAGAGCTCGCATCCCTAAGGCTAGGACGATATTTGCTTATCTAGGACACCTCTGGCAACAGAGGCATCTACCTAAAGCATAATGGTTGTGCATATGTGGCGACTGTGAGGACCGTTATTCCGCACTGGCGAAACCTAGCCGCTCAGACTATTACTGAAACAACAGTGCAACTCGGAAGTCTTTTGCGTTCCTCAGATTGGCCCTAATTGGGACCACAGCATGTTTGCATACCCAGAGCACACGATTGTCGCACAGTCGTTCAGTTCTAGGACACACTAGATTTACAGTCTTCTGTGACATCATCATCATCATAGACAGCAATACATCAGGGGTTCACACTAATGCTTAACTGCCACACAACCATGAAGAAAAAGCAAACCCCGTGACACAGTTGGTCGACTGGTTAGCAACTGCGTGAACCACCCAGTAAGTTCAACCAACTCTAGTATTTACACCTTTAAACAAATTCCCCGTCGAAAACAATGCAAACAGCCACTGACTGATATGTTTTTCAGCTATGATATCCCCGGGCTTTGTGAACATGCGTTCGCGTTGCGTCCTGATACCAACTTTTTCAAAAACGCCGGTGGAGTTCTAGTCTCACTTTATTGAAGTGGTTGATACTCATTCGTGGTGAACGGGGAAGACTAGCTTGTATAGATCGTTTCGGAGAGCAATCTGGCTGGCTCCCTATTTTATTGCGTTGAATCCTCAAATTTCTGCGGCTGTTCTGGTCTGCCAACCGATTAACTGACTTGTCCTGTCACCCTGATTGAATCACGGCTTTCGATCATCCCAGGAATCGGCTAAACTTACGAACGTGGTTCTTCAGTGCTAATGATTGGCCGCTTACAACACTCATCACGCAAGTGTTATCCGACTTAATCTGAACGGTGTCAATCTTGACTGTATTGGTGATTATATACCTAATTTCTACAAGGTGTAGCTGTTGCAGACAATTTTTCTAGCCCTTCCCGATCCTCCCGGGTGCACTCTGCAGCTTCTTAGTGTCACCGAAGGACTGACAGCGATTTTTGTCCTGTTCACATCGTGAAATTGGGAAAGTAATCCACCGTTTTGTTCACGTAGGGCGCCACCATGCGAAAAGGAAGGTTAAAGCTCGTGTTTCTAAGGCCAGCACAGTTTCCTCTTTTTTTGGAGCCAAAAGAGGTTTTCATTTTAGTTCGGAGATAAGGTTTTCAGATCACAGCAGTTTCATCTTAGTTTTTGACATCCGAGGTCATCAAGCGTATTGGGGTTTCTGGCTACCTCCGCGCTTGGGTTTAGTTGCGTTCACCAGTTGGTGACAACGTATAACTAACAAGAACGTAGGGGTGATTGATTTTGAGTATCAAGCAAGTCTGCCTCGAAGACGTTCTAGATACTTAGATTTAGTTGTTTAGGTTATGTAGTGGGTTCAGTTAATCGGTTACCATTGTGTACACTGTTTGCGGTGACCGGAAAGATCCGAGCAGTCGCTAATGTTTTAGGTACTGCCTGCTTTTGGTTTGGAGTCGTGACAACCCACCTAAATTCTGTTCATAGACGTCAGAAGGATGAATGTTAATCGGACGCAGTGGCATGAATATTTAATTGAGTTGTCCGTAACAAAGTGTAATTGGTGAAGTAGTATGGTGAAGTCACAAAGAACTTGCTTCACTCGCAACGCCTTCGTTTTTGCGCAACGTGTAATCATCTGAGCGTTGATTGCTTAGAGCTTTGTACGGTGTTGAAGGATTTTCCCTGATTGCCTTCCAAATAAGACTTATTTGTTATTACTGTTCTAATAAGGCGTCAGTGCGACCGATCGCGGTTTTACTGTCACTAGTGGTGGTGGTGATATTAACGATCATATCACTGTGCTAAAAAAAGCACAATTGTTGCTCTATTGCGCCTTTTATTCGCGTAAATTTCAGTGTTTTATTCATAGATAATCCAACTATGTCTTGTAGCCTGCAGTCTATTAGCATGCAACTGGTGCTCTTCACTTGTCTGTCTGCACAACATAGTCGTTTTTATATGAACTAATTCGGCTTTTACATGGTGCTTTCAGGTAAATTAGTCGTCTGCCTTTCTTTTGCGTTTAAATCAGTTTGTTCTCCTTACCATCGCTCAGTGGCAGCTGAGCATCGGTAGCAACCACTGGTGTATTGTTGTCGATGATGAGGATTTTTGCGTGACAACCGTCTACGATTTTAAAATGTGTAAAACGTCATCTTGAACTGCGCCTTAATTTTTTTTATACAGAATTTATTCTGATGAACTTCGAGCTGCAATGAACGCTATGTGAGCACAAATAACTCACATACCATCTAGATCTCAAACATTCACCTATTTTGCGACTAACTTGCTAAATTCTTCATTTGGTTACTTTCAGGTCATCCTAGCCTGAACCTTTTCAGCGTTAGTCTATCTACGTAACTTACTTAGCCAGTTACTATGTTTACCGCCGAGTTCCTTCAGAAGTATGGTACACAACATGTTACAGTTCTGATTGTGTCCTCTTTGGCCCAGCTATTTCCTTGTTGCACACTTCCAGTTGATTATCACTTTGTCGGTGCATTTTACTATTGTTTGTTTTATGCATACACCTTGATCCGAATGAAATAAAATTACGTAGAAGATTCGGTCGGAAAATGTCAACCTTAAGTAAGCACTCAGCTGGGTGACTAGCCAATGAGTTTGTTGTGTTCAGTTCTGTCTCACTCCAGCTGCAAACGTGCTTCTCTTATGGAAGAGAAAGAATATAATAAACCTTCGTAAATTCAACCTCACGCCCCCTTCTTGTATTGACTAGTCTGGCAAGTCTCTGTTGCAAGAGACCCATCTGTTGACTTCAAATCCATTTAGGCCAGTAGAAGTTAGTGCAGTTGTCCTGTTCTGAATGATTGTCTACTGTTCTTTATAAACGGTTGTATAACGTTCGAACAGCATTGACCGTTTCCTTGACTTCACACGCTTTTGTCATTCAAAACTTTACTAGAAACCCGCACTGTTTGTTTTTCATCCCTACACTTTCAAGCGGACCTTGGACAGTAACGAAAACCATATTCCGCGAGCAAGGTTTGTTTGGATTCACACGAGGCCTCAGCGCCACATTCGCCCGTGAGATGCCTGGGTATTTCTTCTTTTTTGGCGGTTATGAAGCTTGTCGCTCTATAATGGCTGGTCGTCATGGCCAAAAAGAGAATCTTGGTACAGCCGCAACCGCAGTATGTGGAGGTGTGGGTGGTTGCCTCCTGTGGATAGCGATTTTTCCATTCGATGTTATCAAATCACGAATGCAAATTGGTCACTTTGAGGCTGCTCCAGTTTCTCTTCCTGATGCCCCTCCTACCGCGCATCCCGCCCCCATCCTCTCCACCCCATCGGTCACGACCACAGGTTCATCCAATGTCGTTGGGTCCACAAGCTCTCCCAATATGTTCAAACTGCTTGTGCGCGTCGCTCGGCACGAAGGTATGCAGATGCGTGATTTTCATCCCCGGTCTTATTATCGGGCATGTTTGCTTAGTGAAAACTATCTTGCTACAAGTCCTCTGTAGAACTTGTATGTGTAATCACATGACTCGTGCGTTTCAGCTTCATCCACCTCGATTCCTTTTCGTGAATTCTCTCCTTCATGTTAAAATTATAAGGAATTTTTCCCGTTCAGTGTTATATATGGTTATTCACTGTGTGCAATATTGATGCTGGTGGTGCGAGCTGAGCTGCAGTTTGTCGTCACCAGAGTTAGACGTTGTCAAATGTCATTTGAGCCTATAACTCTTCCTGTCCCTAATTAGCCGTTTGGACACTAGAGGTGGATCGTTGTTGTTCGTATATTTGGGGGTTGAGTGAAGCCAGCCAAGTTTGGCTCTCCCGAGTCTGTCTTAACTTACTATAAAAATGATTTACCGGGAACTCACTCGTTTGGTACCTAAAACGGGCTCACTATAGTTTATCACGTAACCATTTTCACAGCTTGCACACAAATTTGTGTCTGGCCTTTCGTCTCAATGTGGATGTCTCACTGTCATTATCATAGCGATCAACACCGACCGCTTTTTGTTGATTGATCTGTGGCTGCTGATCATACTTTTTTCCATTCTCAGGTGTTGGGGCTTTGTATCGTGGATTAGGTCCCACACTTCTACGAACATTTCCGGCAAGTGGTGCGCTGTTTGTAGCAGTTGAATGGACACGAAAGGTTGGACATTGGCTACTCGACTAAATGTCATTTTGGATAGGCAGACGTTCGTTTATCTGTTGTGATCTCTTGCTGCTCTTCAAATGGATCTGTGATGCCTTCGTTTATTCTGTTACTCACACCTGAGCCGTCCCATCGCCAACTCTTTCATTTCTTTACTAGAGTATTTTTCGTCACAGTTGTTTCCGCTATACTCGACTCAGCTGTGTTCCATTGTTGTCTTCGGCCACTTTTTCCGTCCACATTTCCCGGGACATGCATGCAGCTATTCTGCATTCCGCTTCAACTTTGATAGTCGTTCCGCCAACGTCTTGCATTACTTAACTTCTTATATAAATCACAATTGTTTTAGTCGTTAGTCTTCAGTGTTTTTTAATCAGCTGCTGTTTTCTGTCGTTCACTTCATTTCGATGTGTGAGGGAGCAGTCGGCAGACCATTTCTTTGTAGTCTTGCTTTCTTTTCTGTGTAGATATCTAGCTGCTTGTAACATGTAACAAGCTATTGTACATCATGTAGTTTAGCTTGTTTTTGTGTACACTTAGACACTTCTGTTGATCCCATCTCTTTTTGCACTATTTGTAGATTACACAATGTGCACAGTTCACTTGTAATTCAGACAATAATCAATTCCCTTTTTCGAATTAAGTCGGTTTCGAAATCCAAAGCCGGAGTGCTTCAGTTACAGTAATTCATGAATACTTGTGACTAGACAACCACAGCGTGTTACGCGTCGGTTACTTGCTCGAATAGTAGCCGAGGTCAAGTGCCCCACGAACATTTCACCGTTTCGCCTCTTTGTTAACCAGACAAGCCATAGATACTAGTTGAGCGTACTGCGGATTAACCCTTCACGCTCACGGTCTTGTCGAATGTACATCTGTATATGGGTGTTTTTTCTAGCCGTAGTATGAAGTTCTGTCCTTGGAGGTGTGAAGCCGCTCAGGTCGAATGTCTGCATGAGTAAGCGCAGGCCGATAGTCCTCATTGTTTTGTTCGGTAGCCTTCTTTCTGGTTTAATTCATCTCATTTGTTCCATCCTAACAGTCAATGCTTGTGTCCGAATAGATTTGTCTAGCAGCATCAGGTGAATTGATAGCACTACTAATTGCTTGGTGCACAATACAGTGGGCTGCGCTTCTTACCCTCGAAGGTTAAACGTTTCATGGTCGCTCAAACTACTGGCCGAAAATGTTACCCGGCACGGCAACAGGCAAACAAGACTTAGCGATGCATCGCCATCCTGATGATTGCCAATCGTTATTTTGTCTTACGACACTTTTTAAATATTTCATAATTATATTTGTTGCTGTTGAGTTCTACAGTACGGCACGGTCGGTCTAAGCTTACTCTGAAAATAGGAGATCCTGGCTAAATCTTATGTTTGTAACTTTGAGTATAACAACAGCTATGTAGAAAATAAGGTGTGCGATCACTTTCTGTCTTGCATTCAGTGCTAATCGCGCTCCTTTCTAGAAATCGAAATTGATATGGCCGAACCTGCGAAAGGCGTTATTTAGCAGTTATACCGCTCCTAGTTTTTCCCTGATGTCTGCCGTTTAATGAATAGTAGTACTATGCAAGTTTAAGATTTTATAAACGACGTTGAGTACTTACTAGTAATTTTTGAGCCTAATCACTGCCGGTTGTGTAGCCTTGAGTAGATTTTTATCGATTATTTTCCCCAGTAGCAGGTGGTTTTTTCGGACTATCTTTCGAACATATGCTTTGATACTACTGAATTGTCTCTTCGTTCCATCACATTTGTGCCCTGCGATAAACGACCAACTTTTTCATCAAAGCGGAGAGAAGACATACATTATGAAATACATGCGTGTTAATTATCCTCGTCAGTCGGTTCGCTAAAAAACTTTCACTTTTGACGAAAGCACAACCATTATTTGCAGCCCAATCAGAAGAAACATGGTCTTGGACTCGAAAAGATGAAACTTTTCTGGGAAGATTAATGTGAGCTGTAATTAAAAGGCCGATGTTAACCCCATTTTCTATGTCTAAAGTTACCACACTGATTACAGGTGCATCCGGTGTTGGCATTGGTGCTGTGTTGGAACAGGATCCTTTGCACATCACGTTTGTTGAATAAGGCAGAGCAAGGATGTTCACAAGCACACAAGGATGCGTTAGCAGTCTATTGGGCTGTAAGGAGGCTGCATAAATATTTGTTTGGTGTTAGATTCAAAATTACACAAACACAAAACGAGGCGTTAGCAGTCTCTTGGGCTGTAAGGAGGCTGCGTAAATATTTGTTTGGTGTTAGATTCAAAATTGTTATAGGTCATCAAGCTCTACAGTATTTATTTGATCCCCGCAAATCAATTGCCGAATCATCATCGGCAATGATACAACGATGGGGTCTAGTTCTAGCGGCCTATGAGTATGATATCACTCCTGGTCATGGCAAACAGTTTCTCCAAGCAGATTTTTTATCACGATATTCACTCCAAGCAGATTTTTTATCACGATATTCCCATTTTTCAACTGCTGAGGCTTGTTTGTTTCGTCAGCTATTCCAACAAGCCGAGATGATTTTATCAAGACAACTAAAAACTATTATGGCATGATAATTATCGCGATGACCGAGGGTTGATCAAATATTAAGAAGAGACATCCAGTACTAATCCAAAACCGAGAGGAGTTGCCAACACAACCCGACGGCGTGCTATGCCAGACAGCTCAGTTGGTCATTCCACTACCGCTACGAAAAGCTTTATTAGACGACTTGCACAAATATCACCTGGGCGTGTGGGAAATGAAACCATTGACTAGACAGGTGTGTTAGTGACCGGAGATGAATTCGGATATCAATAGCATTGCAATAAACTACTGTTGTGAATCCAGAAGGCGGATGGCACAGAGGGTGTTTATTTGAGATACCAATACACGACTTAAGCGTCTCAACGGGACTGCGAACAGAAACACTCATTTGCATACCACACTCGTCCGAGAATGCTCCAGTCTCCTTAGACACCATGTCTCAGTTTCGTCATGTGGCGAAAGCCATTCTATGTCATTCTGCCTTCCAATGATCCTTCCCGTATTTATCCCGCGATCAATTCGATCCATGCTGCTACTAAATAGTAGTGTGAGTAGTATGGTGCTACCGTCTATCCTCACTACACTCCTCCCCCCGCAACGATTGTTCCAGTCGTAACAAAAGGCGTTCAGGTTCTCTTCGTTCTCTCGACGATCTGCGTGCCGGCCTCAGTGCTGTTGACACACATGGTGTGCATTCTCTTCTGATCGGAGTGTCGTACCATTTACACAGCTGGCTTCCGTGCACTCGATGTTGACTTCTCTCATTCTTTATCAAATACAC